>PITA01001915.1:0-75000 GCA_004023965.1 Spilogale gracilis | reverse complement strand
AGGTCATATGGTTAGCTGGATAGTTTTAAACTGTGTCAGTTTGTCATTAAATATTAAACTTAATTTTTGGTCATTTAAAATTTTTTAAATTATATTTGTATTAATTTCTACATTTGTATTTCCTTAACTCCTATTTGCCTTTTCCTTATTATACCTTCTTTCTCTTTTTCTATCTTTTTTGTTTTTTTTGGTAAACCTGACATTTTCCTTTTGTGTTCTATTTTTTCCTTTTTAAAAAAAATATTGTATTTATTTATTCAAGAGAGAGTGAAAGCAAGAGCAGTCACAGAGGAGATGGAGAAGCAGACTCATTGCTGAGTGTAGAGCCTAATGTGGGGCTTGATCCCAGGACCCTGAGATCATGACCTGAGCCAAAGGCAGCCGCTTAACCAACTGAGCCCCTATTTTTTCCTTCTTATATGTTTAGAGATTATACCTTCAATTTTCTTATGCATTCTATTTTTGTTCTTTTAGTGGATAGCTATCCTGTCTATAATCGCACATCTTCTCCAAATTCATTTCCCTTTTTCCTTTTTTCCACATTTTGTAGAAAGCCTTTTCATATAATTCTATAGGTAATATCTTTTACAAAAACATGTTCATATCACCCTTACTTTACCAGTATAAGTATGCCCTTTAAAAAAATCCTCAAGCTTTATATAACCATTCCTATGTTCTCTGACTTATACTGTTTTTGGTAAGAAGTCTGATTTCAATATTACTGATTTCTTTTAGGATCATCCCTTTGTGTCTGAAAGTTTTCCACTTTATTTATATATATTTTTCAGCCTGCTTAGAATATCTTTTGCTTTCTCTGTGTTTGTGGATTCATGTCTTTCACCATTGTAGAGTTTATTCATCTTTTCTCCCCCAAGTGTCAATTTCTCTCATTTTCTCTAATCTCCTTTCTAATGGTCTGATTAAATGTTAGAGTACCACACTCCATCCTTTATATAAATTCATCTTTTCCCTTCATAATTTCCTCTCTTTGCCTCTCTGCTTTGCATTCTGGGTAACTTCCTGATCTTTCTGTTCACTACAACTTTCATCAGCTGTATCTAATCTGTTGTTTTACTTATTCATTAACATTTTTATAACAATATTATGTGTTATATTTCTAAAATTACCTTGTTTTATTTTTATATCTCTGAGAATTTTTTATATTCATGGGTTTCCTAATCATTTTTCTGTGATTTTATCTTTTACTTCAAAATTTTTTCTACAGAATTATTTTTTTTAAGCTTTTATTTATTTAACAGAGAGAAACACAGCCAGAGAGGGAACACAAGCAGGGGGAGTGAGAGAGGTAGAAGCAGGCTTCCCACCGGGCAGGGACCCCGATGTGGGACTCGATCCCAGGTCTCCAGGATCATGACCTGAGCCAAAGGCAGTCGCTCAACCAACTGAGCCACCCAGGCGCCCCTCTACAGAATTATTTTTATTTTCTATTTTCTTTTCTATTATCTGAAGTGTTGTGGAGGATGTAACTTAATTAGAAATATTCATCAATATATTTGTTTCTTTGACTCTAGTAATTCCATGTTCTTATATGCTTGATAATTTTTGCTTATGAGTTCAACATTTTTCATTTTAATATGTGGGAATCTAAAAGGACCCATGTTGGATATCTTTTATTCTAGAGAAATTTTTCATTTGCTCTCACAGTACTCCAAGGGTTCTACTTTTCTGAGTTGACCTTGTCTCTTGTTAATTCAGGATATACAGGTTTAGTTTTATTGCTTTAACCAGGATTCAAGGGTGTGTCTCTGAGCTAATATTAGCATCTCCTTCAGGCTTCTACACTGTTTAGCTTACTGGTGTTTGTGTTTGTTTTTTGGGGTAGAGGAAATATTCTATAGAGATTTTTCTTCCTTGTTTGATTCCCAGACATTCATAATAATGCTTTTCTAAAAAAATTTATTTATTTATTTTACAGAGAGAAAGATCACAAGTAGGCAGAGAGGCAGACAGAGAGAGCAGAGGAAAAAGGATCCCTGCTCTGTGGGCCTCGATCCCAGGACCCTGAAATCATAACCTGAGCTGAAGGCAGAGGCTTTAACCCATTGAGCCACCCAGGAGCCCTCATACTAATGTTTTATGTAGGATCGAGTTATATTAAGATTCTCTACAGATTGCCTAGCCTATTATACCCACAGACCACTTTGTCCCATGGTTTGTAGTTGTCTTTTGTTTGTGAATGATTTCTTTTTATAAGTTTCTTATTTCTACTTGAATGAGGTTTATAGGTTTTGCCTCTAGAAATACCCAACAATAGCTTAAAATATGTTATAGTTTATAGCATATAGTATATATAGCCTAAAGAACCTCCAATGTGAAGAACACTGAATACTTGTTGCTTGTTTATTAAATTGTAAATAGCAGTTTCAAACTATAACTGAATAACACTTGAATGTTCACGTTAGAAATAATTTTTAGCTAATTGCAGATATTCAATTTAAAATAAAGCTTTCACTTGGAGCACTTGAGTGGCTCAGTCAGGTAAGGTGTCTGACTCTTGGTTTCAGCTCAGGTCAAAATATCAAGGGTCATGAGGTCAAACCCTGCATTAAGCTCCTTGCTCAGTGTAGAGTCTGGTGTGATATTTTCTCCCTCTCCCTCCCCCTGCCCCTCTGCCTTTCCCACTGCTCATGCACACTCTCTCTACATTAAATAAATAAATAAAGTCTTTTAAAAATAAATAAAATAAATCTATCATTGGGTTGCTATTATTCGTAGTATGTTTCAGTTAATTATATATTATATACCAATATAAGTATTGAAATATTTAAAAGTTCAGAATAACTATATCATAAGTCTGCATGTGTAAAGCTTTGCAACATGTATTATCTCCTTTAATTCTCACAGAAAATTTGTAGTTTGAATTAATAATATGATTTTATAGATTTTATAGATTTCTGCTCAGAAAATTTAAGTAATTTGCAAAGCTCAAACACATGCTGATTCCAAATGAACTTATTTTTCTGTTCCAAGTTGAGTGTGTTACTGAATCCCCAGAAAGCACTATTTTTTGCCATAAAACACAAATTTGTCTCAACATGAATCAAAATAGATCATTAGCTTTCATCTTCCTGTATTATCTCTATTGCCTATATTGTTTGGTTCTTTTTTGATTTTGCAGACAGACTTACATGAAAAAGAGAATTATGTGGAGTCACTTTAAATTTTTTCTGATCCAACATTTTGTCAAATGAAGTAAGACATGGGAATATTGTTACTGATTGAAAATTAATCATCCTTTTTCATATTTGTCCATATCTGTGTCAACTGGGATTTTATGAAATAATTTAAATTGAGCATAATTCTGGCAAATTACTCAAGTGCATTCAATATTAGATATCAAGATTAGGTTACAAGAACCATTTCTTTTTTTTTTTTAAATTTTATTTATTTATTTGACAGACAGAGAGATCACAAGTAGGCAGAAAGGCAGGCAGAAAAGGGAAGAGGAAGCAGGCTCCCTGATGAGCAGAGAGCACAATGTGGGCCTTGATCCCAGGACCCTGAGATCATGACCTGAGCCAAAGGCAGAGGCTTTAACCCACTGAGCCACCCAGGCGCCCACAAGAACCATTTCTTGATGAAAGTTAATTTTAATTATCTCAAAAACTATTTCTATATGTTAGACTGCAGGTGGCAATATATTTTCTTTCTATCTCTGAGTAACAATTGTAATTGGTCTATCGCAGGTAAGAAAATATAATAGTTTTTATTTCCCATTTATTATAACTCGTTCAAATGAATGTAAACTTTCTTGATAGCTTAGCAAAATTTAAATGATATAAACATTATAAGACTAACTAGGAAAATGAAGTTATATGAAATAATTTAAGGAAGAAAAATGCACAGGAATTTAATTGTATTAAGAAATACATATATGCATTATGTAGTTGTATTTGAAAATATCATATCTCTTTTTTTATTTCCCCATTTAAAAAAAAATCCACAGGATGAATGTTACAGCTGTTCCAGTTGGAGTAACAGGGACATGATTTGCTCTCACATCTGAAGGGCTCAAAAAACTTGGACAAAATAAATAAAGCAACATTTTTGAAAAAAAATAGATTATCAGGCAATAGGGGACAGTGATCTCTGAGAAACAGGCAACAAATGAGGTAAGGCTGATAGGTTTGAGAGACTTTAGATAGCGTGGGTGGAACAACTAAAGCAGGACCTGAAGGATTTCATAAGTTGAGACAATAAAGCTGAAGAAACTAATCCAGCTGTAGTTCACAGAGCAGAATACCGGAAATAAGAGAGCACACATGGGGAGAGAACTCTGGAGATCTGCAGAGGGTACCCTGAGTGTTCTGAAGAATTACCCATTAGAGCAAATGTATGAGGAAGAATGATCCAAAGAGACAGAGAGAACATTTTCTTGCTCTCACACAGGCTGATTTCAATGCCTAGTCCCATGAGCTGGATTAGAGATGTTCACAATTCATAAGGAATTGAATAGAGAATTCAGGAAGATCTTGTCTTGGTACTGGCGAAGAATTAGCCATAGATAGCCCTGCTCAGGACTTACCTACAAAACCGCATAAGCAAGACCTGAGTGGATCAAACCATTTCAGATAAAGTCACTACATCTCAGGATGAAGTTTAAGAAGATATATAAGAGTGCAAATATATCTAGCACTTAACAAGGTAGGAATCAGGGTGCCTGGGTGGCTCAGTCGTTAAGCATCTGCCTTCCACTCAGGTCACGATCCTGGAGTCCCAGGATCGAGCCCACATCAGGCTCCCTGTTCAGCAGGAAACTTGCTCCTCCCTCTCACGTCCCTTGCTTATGTTCTCTCTCTAGCTGTACTTCTTTCCGTCAGATAAATAAATAAAATCATAATGTCCATCATTCAATCAAATATTACTCACCACAATAAAACACAGCACACAATGGAGAGAATAAGAAATCAATAAAAACTGACCTGAATTTTAGAATCAGCAGAAAGGGACATTATAATTGTACTACATTTGGTCAAATAGTCAAGTAGAGACACAGAAGATACAAATAAGACCCAAATCAAACTTCTAGCAATTAAAACTACAATGACTAGGATGATTAGGATGAAAAATATACTGGATGGGATTAATGACATTAATAAGTAATGATGATTAGTTAAACATGGCAAATAAAATCTTAGTGAAATGGAAGACATCAGAGTCAAAACCATTGAAAATAAAGAGAGAAAAACAATTTGAAAGAATAGAAGCGAGTTGTAGAATCACTTCAAACAAACATAAAATTTTGAAGATGTAATGGCTAAAGATTTTTCAAATTTAGTGAAAATTATAAATTCACAGGTCTCAAATTTCAGGATATATTTCAAAGATTTAACCTTGTGGATTTCTGGATAAGCTAGATGTGAAGTTTGAGGGAAACAGATTAATGAGTTAATGGAATTAAATTAAATTCTGTGCAAAGGAATAGAAATCAAGATGTTGAAGAGACATGGACATTCCTATGGTCATTTCAGCACTATTCATAATAGCCAAGATGTGGAAACAACATAAATACTCATTGACAAGTGAATGGAAAAAGAAAAAGTGGCAGATACATACAAAGGAATATCTAAATATTCACTGACAGATGAATAGTAAAAGTGGTAGATACATACAATGGAATACAATTTGGGCTTTAAAAGGAAGGAAATTCTGCAATATGTGACAATGTGAGTGAACCTTGCAGCTATTATGCTAAGTGAAATAAGCTAGTCACAGAAAGCTAAATATTGTATTATTCCCATTAGATAAGATATCAAGGATAGTTAAAGTCACAGTTTCAGTGATGGTAACCAGGAGCTAAGAGAAGAAGGAAATGGGAAGTTACAAAGTAATGGGTATAGAGCTTTTAAACATCTGCTGAACAATATTATACCTACAGTCAACAATAATATATAGATTGAAAAAAATTCAGTGACAGTAGATGTCATGTGTTCTTACTATGATAAGAGAAATAAAAAAAAACTTTTAGAAGAATGATTCAAGTATGATTTTTTTAATCTGAGCAAATGAAAAATGGAGCTTCTTTCATTTGATATGTGAATTAAGGATAGAAGAGGTGTTTTTCGTGTGTGTGTTGTATCTACAGTTTGAATAGATACAGTTGTATCTAAAGTTTGAAAAGACATCAGGTATCTTGGTGAAGATATCAAGCATGAAGTTATGAAGTTATATATGATCTAATGTCCAGGATAGAAATATTGAGTATTGTCAGCATATAGATGATGAAACTGAATGGTTCTCTAAGGGACAGAATCTAGATAGAAAAGACAAAATTTCCAAACTTAACCCTGATGTGTTCACCCATTAAAAGACTGATGAGAACATACAACAAGAAACTAATTAGATGAAATAATGTTGGGAGTAGTAGAAAAATCAAGAGTGCTCTATATCCTGAGAACCAAGTGTACATAGAAAGTAATGGAGAAAAAGGAGTGGTTGTCGCTGTTAAATGCTATAGCTTGCTCTAATAATATGGTAACTGGAGGCTTACCACAGAAGTTCGCCAAGTGGGTGTCATTGGCAATCTTTTTCTCTGTCCAAATTATATATTTTACAATGATTGCAACTATCAGAAAAGAAAATAATTGGAAGATTAAATGATATTTTCGGGGATGCCTGGGTGGCTCAGTTGAGCCTTCAGCTCAGGTCATGATCTTGGAGCCCCAGATTGAGTCCCATGTCAGGCTCCCTGCTCAGCAGGGAGTCTGCTTCTCCCTCTGACCCTCTGACCTTCTCCCCTCTCATTTCTTTCATTCTTTCTCAAATAAATAATAAAATCTTTTAAAAAATGGTATTTTCAGCTGCATGTTTGTGAAATGAAAGAAGTTTAATCCTTGTGATTACAAATGTTTGCTTGAATTTTATTTTAATCTAGTCTCATGACGTTTATAAATCTTACCCACCTGAGTTATATCCATCCTTTTGGTTGAGTGTAAAGATAGTTCTTGCTGTGGTAGAGAAACTGTCAGGAATGAAATGTGTCATGTTTTATTTCTGCAGTAGATTTCGTTGTTTTTAAGATCCCACACTGTATGCTTTTCTGTTGTTTTTCTGGTCAGGAGTATAGAATAAAATGTGACGTGTTTAGGTGTGATGATTCATCTTGTCTCTCTACCTCTAATCTACTAACACCTGGAACACTGGTTATTTTGCCCTTGTCAAGTGACTGCGGGGTATTAAAAAAGTTGCACTCAGGTATCAAAAGAAAAGGAATAAGTCAGGGAAATATATTTTTGGAGGTTTTGTATATACTTGTTGGAGTATGCCACTAACTGTATCACTGAATCCCTGGAACCATACTTCAAGGTAGGAATAACTGAGCCCTTTTAACGGATTAGGAAATTGAAGCCCAGAAGTTTATATAATAGCTTGAGTTCCATAGCTGTTGAAGAGTGCAGATAGAAGTCAAAAACCTTCCTGGTTCCAAGACCACATTACTCTGATTTTCTTTTGGTTTGGAATTTCACAAATAGTGCTTATATATTGTATTTTAGAAGCATTCAGTAATAATTATAATATTTTTTTAAAGATTTTATTTATTTGACAGAGAGAAACACAGCCAGAGAGGGAACACAAGCAGGGGGAGTGAGAGAGGGGGAAGCAGGCTTCCTGCCGAGCAGGGAGCCCGATGTGGGGCTCGATCCCGGTCTCCGGGACCATGACCTGAGCCGAAGGCAGTCGCTTAACCAACTGAGCCACCCAGGCGCCCCGGTAATAATTATAATATTAATAATCACTGCATATATGGTTCTTATTGTGTGCCAGGAGCTACCTTACATGAATCACCTCACAACTCTATTCGATATATCCCATTATTCTTTCCACTCCTTAGGTAAGGAAGATAATTTAATCACCAAATGTCACCCAGCTGATAGCTAATAAATAATAAAATTGTGATTCCATCTCATTATGTTATTTCAGGGTCTCTTTAATAATACATTTACTGGGGCACCTGGGTGGCTCAGTTGGTTAAGCGACTGCCTTCGGCTCAGGTCATGATCCTGGAGATCGGGGATTGAGCCCTGCATCGGGCTCCCTGCTCAGCGGGAAGCCTGCTTCTCTCTCTCTCTCTCACTCCCCCTGCTTGTGTTCCCTCTCTCACTGCATTTCTGTCTGTCAAATAAGTAAATAAAATCTAATACACATACACATACACAATACATTCATCATTTACTATCATGTTTTGAAAAATATTCCAGGGGTTTCTGGATTTCAGGAGACTATCAAGAACTAAACACCCACAAAAGCCCATTAGTCCTGACGCTAGGAGTTGGTCTTAAACTAACTTTAAAGAAAGCAATAGATATATTTATGGCAGAATTTAAACTGTGTTATGGATTTTGTTACTATAAAGGATTGTAAAGAATCAGTGCAATGGAGAAAGGAAGCAAAAAAGAAAAAAGGCAATTTAAAGCTAAACTGATGTAATCAGCCAGAGAGGCACTAATGGAAAATGTTATTTCCTTTTAAGTTAAATGTAATTTTGTTTAAGCAAAATACTTCAATGGGCCAAATTTAACCTAAAAGAAAAGACAAGTGGGCCATAGGTGATGAGAAGAAAAACAGTTTTCTCTAAATCTGCCTGTACCAGGCAGCCAGCAATCTGAAGACAAAAGAGGGGTGTTAAGTGTCCAAGTGAGTGGATGAAGAGATATTAATTTTATTTGAATTATAAGGAAAAAATAATCTCAGCAGGCTGGAACACTTGGACCATCTCAACTGATATTTGTGTTTTTATTAAGAACGGTAATAGGAACCTTCTAATTCAGAGGCAGTGCTTCTTGTTAGAAGTCCCCATCTGATTGAACATCATTGGCAGCCAGCCAAAGAATATCCTGGATAACATAGAGGGCTTTCCTTTTTCCTTGTCACATGTATTTAAGGATTTAACTGTTCAATTTCTTTTTAATCATGATGCATGATCTTGGATTCTTTACAATCCCTCAGGGCAAAGGAAACTAATTCTACACATATCACGAATAATATAGTATCTCTGAATAAGATGTCAGAATAAACCCTTTTACAGTCAAGCAATTTCTAAGATGAATATCTTGAAGTTTTACAACTTATTTGCTGAAACTTTGAAATAGAAGACAAGGCAGTAGAACTCTGATTTCCACATATCAAAATATTGATATGCCAAGACTCATTCCACTATTTGCAATAGATTTGTTTGCACTACATGCATTTTAAAGCTGTGCATGAGATTTTTCACAGTTTTTAAAGTACTCAAAAATATGTTTTTAACTTTAAAAAAATTTTTAAAAATCTCAGCTATCAGGAATAATTAGCTAGGGGTCTAACATGTTTAATACTGAAATATGCATCAAGAATAGGTTGGACAAAATAATTTTACAGTATTATAATATATTTTGTATATATAGCACATACATAGGCATGTACAGATTAAGAATAAGAATATATAGTAATGCTTAGAGTGAGAACAAAAAAAATATACCCAATATTATGGATGAATATGTCTGATTTCATTAGTTAAAAAACTGCTTAATCCATTATGTGGAAACTATTTACTCTTGTGAGGTTGTAAATTGGAAAGGGTTATGAGGGAGTTTACTCAAATTCTCATAATGTTCTCTTTGACTTGGCTACTGGTTATATATGCATTTAATTTGTATCAAGTAATTGATTTGCACAATTGTGATTTGTGCTTTTCCATATGTGTACTCTACTTCATAAAAATTTACATTAAAGAAATATACATATATGTATTCATTATATATATGTATATATTTAACATCATCAATGTATTGATCTTATTTGAAAAAATGGGTCAAAACAATTTGATGCATTTTAAGAAACATGCTTGCCAATGTCAGTAATGAATGCTCATAAAAACTAAAATCACTGGTGAGCTACTTTATTTTTATATTCTAACACTAAGAACTAGTTCATTTTATAAATATGATCACTTCCAGGTCTATTCTTTGTTCTAGAAATGAAAAATTATCCATGGCTATATTTTTAATTGAAGAGACATTTAGATTTTGTAACAATAGATATCTCTATTTAATATGTTAATATTAATGATATTTTAAGATGCAAAGTCTATCACTTTAGATTTTTCAAAAAAACTATTTTTAAAAAAAATTATTACAAATTAGCTATGGAATTAATAAGTCATAAGAATGAAAAGACACAGCCTAATACAGTCAATAATACTGTAACAGCAACAAAATGGAATAGATGGCAGCTATACTTGTGGTGAGCAAAGCATAATGTATAAACTTGCCAAATTATGAAGTTGTGCATATAAAACCAATGTGACATTGTGCGTCAACTGTACTCACATAAAAAATGTAAGGTTATTACACAGTATGTATTTAAGAGCTACATAATTTAATTTTGGCATAAAATGGGGTAAAAATAAAATATATAAGAGCTCTAAGTTACATAGTTACAGGTCTGAAATTTTCCTCAGTTTGTTTCTAGGTCCTTAAGGTTTGGAAGATTTCTTCATTTTGGAATACCATCCTGTACCTAGCATTATACTCTCTCTTGATAGATTTCAATAAATAATTGATAGTGAATGAACACTTTTTTTTTTTTAAAGATTTTATTTATTTGACAGAGAGAAACACAGCCAGAGAGAGAACACAAGCAGGAGGAGTGAAAGAGGGAGAAGCAGGCTTCCTGCCAAGCAGGGAGCCGGATATGGGACTCGATCCCCAGTCTCCGGGATCATGACCTGAGCCGAAGGCAGTCGCTTAACCAACTGAGCCACCCAGGCGCCCCGTGAGTGAACACCTTTGATCCTTCAGTGTGTTTGTAGATGTATATCCTGATATAAAGCAAGGTTCCATACTGTGACATTCATGTTGTACAATGATTAGGTGGAAAAAACTGAATGAAGACACAAAGGAAATATAGAGCAGAAAGAGTTCTGATCTGAAGAAGTTTATTCACTATTTGGTGCTGAATGAACATCACTGTTACCTGGATGTGTATTTCTCCTATTTATGCGGACATAAAAACACTTTCAAATTATTTTCTTTTTTTCTCAACATTCTTGAGTTCAGCTGAAGAGATTTGTCAAGGGTTTTCATTTCTAATATCATTAATATGTAATTTTATATCATCAGTGTTAGAAATGAGCTCAGTTTTGGTTTTGTTACTAATCTATCAGTAGAAGTCTGTAAACTGGAGAATCCAAGAGGAAAAAACAAAACAAAACAAAAAACCCCAATATATCCAGATAATATCTAAGAAAATAAGAAATAAAAACAGCCATACACACTAATATAGTTTATAGTTTTCCAGTATATTTTTAATCTGAAAAAAATCGCCAAAATATTACAATCGTCTTGTTCACTGCCATAGTACATACTTGATTTTAAAGGACTTTAAAATATGTAAATTAAGAAAATAATCTACTCTCATATAATATTATAAGGTTGTTACTTGTTGAATTATGTCTCCAAAAAGATATGTTCAAGTCCTAATCCTCAATTCCGCAGCAAGCCATTCTATTTATTTGGAAAGAGTCCTTACAGATATAGTTAGTTAAGATGAGGTCATATTGGATTAGGATGGACAGACCTTTATAAGAAGAGGAGAAAAAAACACCCAAGGGGAATACCACATGAAGAAGCCAGCATTGAGGGAAGTCAGCCATGTGAAGACCAAGGCAGCTTGAAGTTATGTTGCCATAGGCGATGAACGCCTGGGTCTACCCACAGCTAGAAGAGGCAAAACATGATCCTCTCCTCCAGCCTTCAGAGGGAGTGTGTTCCCACCAACATTAACCTTGAGAGAATTAATTCATGTCATTTTAAGCCATCTCGTTTGTGGTACTTTGTTCTGTCAATCCTAGGAAACTAATATAAAGGCTATTTTAAAAGCCATCATCAACAACCTGATAAAAATAAGCACTGATAATATCCCAAATATAACCATGCTTATTTCTAGCCAGGGGATTTATGGGTGGGCGGTGAGGTTTCTGGTTAGTGGATCATGGAAGACAGCTGTGTGGTATGTTTTTTAAAAGTTCACACTTAGAAATTTTTTAATTTGTTTTAAATTACTGGTCCTGTGTTTTTGGTCAGTTTATTTCACTTTTTTGAGCCTAAGTTTCCTCATTAATTAAAAATTGAATTGCTATTACAGATGAAATGACTTGGGGCGCCTGGGTGGCTCAGTTGGTTAAGCGACTGCTTTCGGCTTAGGTCATGATCCTGGAGGCCTGGGATCGAGTCCCACATCGGGCTCCCTCTCTCAGTCCCTCTGCTTGTGTTCCCTCTCTAGCTGTGTTTCACTCTGTCAAATAAATAAATAAAATCTTTTAAAAAAAAAAAGATCAAATGACTTAAACATGGAAAATTATTTAAAAGGAGTGTGGTGACCTGAAACTCCTCAACAAGGATAATTACTATCCTTTTATTGCATTTCTATGTATTCCCATCTTATATCAAGTTTTTCATGTTACTTTGTGATTTGGGGAAAAAAGAATAATAAAGGTTATTTAGAAAGCAGTTAGTCATGTGCCAATCACTGAGTAAATATCATAAACACATTATATCATTTAAATCTCACATGTATGGTATGTATTATTTCTAGTCACTTGTTACATATGAGGCTAGCAAAGTTCAAAGATATGAAATAAAATGGCCAACTGTGAGTTCAAGTTTTTGAACTCACAGTTCAAAAAGGACAGAATAAATCTAGACCACTCAAACTTCAAAACTTTTTTTTTAAAGATTTTATTTATTTATTCGACAGAGAGAAAGAAACACAGTGAGAGAGGGAACACAAACAGAGGGACTGAGGAAGGGAGAAGCAGGCCTCCTGCCGAGCAAGAAGCCTGATGTGGGACTCGATCCCAAGTCTCCAGGATCATGACCTGAGCCAAAGGCAGTCGCTCAACCAACTGAGCCACCCAGGCACCCAAAAACTTTTTTTTAAGGATTTTATTTATTTACGTGAGAGACTGAGAGAGTACAGAGGGGGAAGGAGAAGCAGACTTCCCACTGAGCAGGAAGCCTCATGCGGGGCTAAATCCCAGGACCCCAAGACCACAACCTGAGCCAAAGGCAGCTACCTAACCAACTGAGCCATTCAGACTCCCCTCAAACTTCAGAACTTCGTTAATTCCTATATTGTATTGCCTTTTGGGTCCCTTATCAATTTCTACCCACTACCGAATAATACCATTTGTGTGAACTGATTAGGCTCTGTGTGGTGTAAATAACCATGGTGTAACAAAGTTGTTTTCAATTTATTTTCTATTCTTTTACATTGGGACATGCAGGTTAGAAAAAACAACCACACCACTTCTCTATATTATCAGAAAGTCTAACTGTTGATTTGCAACTTCAGGAGTTTTCTGGGTGAAATCTGAAACTGGCCCCTGTACACGTAGGGCAAGGACAGACCAGAGTAGGTGAAACATTGCAGCTTGGTAAGTGGCAGGTTTAATGAACAAGAGAAGTTACCTATGAGGCTAGTCTTGGGCATTTGCAAGTACAGCAGCTCTCTACCCCTAACCACTAGAATATTAAAAGTTTATGTAGCAGTCTTACCTAGGTCCAGTCCCATAAACAGTCCAGATGATCTCAACAACACCTTACTTTTTGAAGACATTTTTGAAACAGCCACTGGTGTGGGAATAGTAGGTGAGAGATATATTTCAAGAACAGGGGAGGGATGAAGGAACCTCTGATAACAGGTCCAGCTCACTGGTCGACCAGTGATCTCATTCTCTCAATGACCAATTCCAACACTAATTTAGAGCTTATGGCTTTAGTGCACTCTTAAATCCTCATTGTTTTAAATGACTTGTGGTACCATTTCACTGTCTATATGTAAGATATCACTTCTTAGATAGGACTGTGTATGGGCTATACATTGGGACTAAATTTCAATTTAAAGACCAAATAAGAGGAGCATATAATGCCCTCAACTAAATATTATAAACACCCCTTTCAATGACAATGACTGTAATATTGCATGTATTACTTTTATTGAATGTTATCAGAGATGCATATGATAATCTTCTATTACTACCCCAACATGAAAAATTAGGATCTCAAGAGTTTAGAAATCAGTTAAAAATAAAATATAATTTTCTAAGTTATGTGAACCTATTTCTTATTCAACCAAACAAATGTTATTAATAATTTGTTCTACTTTTTTATTTCTGAAAATCCAATCTTACCTTTCTTATTAAATCTCCCTAGAAGTCAATGGTCTGATAATTAGAATTCTAAGAGGGTTTTGTAACTAGTGTGAAAGATTTTTTTTTTTTTTTCTGAAAAGAAGACTCTCATTGAAGGGTTGCATGTCTGAACACTTAGGTGTTTCAGACTCTCTTTGAACTACTTTCTCATTTCTTCACATCACTTTATTTGATACTTCAGGAAAGAACCAACTTTTCCAAATCTTTTCCTGAATCAAAATACAATACTTGTTGGTTTCTTAAGGCAACAATAACTCTTAAAATAAATGTATCAAAAAATGGCTTAGAAACAAGAAAAATGTATTTCTTACTCACCTAAATTTTCACTACGGGTACACTTGATCAATGATGGCTTTCCACAAGATAGTTTGGGATCCAGACTTCTTCACCTGGGGCTCCGTCATCTTCAATACATTGCTTTTAGGTTTGCAGTGCTTATCTTCATCACTCTGACAGCTGAAGCAGCAATGTGGTCATTTGCATCTAGGAATTCTTGTTCAGAAAAAGATAGACACCTCTTTTGCTTACATTTTTTTTACATTGACTACCAATAGATAAATCCCCAGACCTGTCTATAATGTTAGATAGGAAAGGTAGCCTCGTGGTATGGATGGAAAGAGGAGTAAAAGTTTGCTTAATAGATTTCCCAGTCACTCTCACACTCTTGAACCCAAATCATAATGTAACTGCTCAAAGGCAAAGAATTAGAAGATTTACTCATTCTCTCCTATTATAACCAGAGAAAGAAAACTTATCCATGTGTATTAAGCCAATGAAATGGGAGATTAGCAGTTAACAAAACATGGTCCCAATGAGTCACATACACAGCATCTGTTGCCAGTAAAAGCCATTACAGGGACAGATCTCCTTTCTGGAAAGGCCCTTGCCTTGGGAGAGTGGGAAAATTGTGGGGAGGGAGAAAGTCAGTTTGCTATTACCTTCTTTTTCATCAGCATTTCAATGGATATTCCCTTGCCTTAGTGCTGTGACATTGAGGGCTTATCTGGAACCACACAATCTCAGTCAGAAAAGAGAGAATGAAGAAATGGCATCCTATCTCTCTATGCCTCTAGTTATTCCCAGGGCATTCCAGATAAATCAGTGCTTCTTAGAGTTAAATTTAAGATTTAGGACCTGTTTCTTTTTGTTTTTTAAAGATTCTATTTATTTATTTCACAGAGAAATCGAGAGTAGGCAGAGGGGCAGGCAGAGGGAGAGGAGGAAGCAGGCTCCCTGCTGAACAGAGAGCCCAATGAGGGCCTGGATCCCAGGACCCTGAGACTATGACCTGAGCCAAAGGCAGAGGCTTAATCCACTGAGCCACCCAGGCACCCAGATTTAGGACCTATTAAAGAAATAGTTTTAGTCCCTAATATGGGAGACAACAATATAATACCTTATATTTAATACCATATGTATTGTATACATGGGGTACTTAAAGGGAACAAAATAAGCTTTTTTTTGTTGTTGTTAGCCTCTAAAACTATTCACCCACAGAGTTAGTTTAAGATTATTACTTACTTATTTAGTTATTGGATTTTAAAATTAGACACTTTGCTTGAAAAAAACTATAAGCAAAGCGAAATATCTGACATCTTTAAACCAGTTTTAGTAGCGGTAAAGAAACATTGTCTGAGATTCAAGTGAATGCATATGGATTAAGAGGTTCCATCTCTACAGCACTGTTGGATCATAGCCAACATGGAGTTCCCCCAGAAACTGGTTACCCCTATTAACAGGCAAAATGTCCACATAGCCGTTCAGAAACTTGAAGAGAGTTAACATTTAGGTTTGACCAATTATACAAGGCTGTGCAGAATCTGGCTATTGTTTTACTGCTTCAATCTCTCCTTACACCATTCTCAAGCTCATTTATTACACTGCTCAGAGTATATGTTACTGTTGGTAATATTCTTTCCCCTGGTCTTTGCAAGCATCTTTCCTTTTTGTCAGACAGGTCTCCTCTCCAATATCATCACATTTGAGAGGTCTTCCCTGACTACCCTGTATAGTATGTTACCTTCATCCCAACCTTGAGTCACTCTATCAAATCACTGTTTTCTTTTCTTTTCTTTTCTTTTTCCTTTTTAAATATTTCATTTACTTATTTATTTATTTAATTACTTACTTACTTACTTAACAATGAGAGGGGAGAAGGTCAGAGGGAGGTCACAGCTGGGAGCTCAATGTGGGGCTTGAAGCTAGGACTCCAGGATCAGGACCTGAGCCAAAGGCAGTTCCTTAACGAACTGAGCAATCCAGGTGTCCTCACTGTTTTATTTTCTTCATGTTACTTAAACTAACCAAAATGACCTTGTTTATATATTTATATTTTATTTTTCTCCTTGTATTCTAAGTTGGAGAAGAAAAATATATTTTTCTATCTTGTTCATTACTGATGTGTTTCCGGACCCAAGAACAATGACTGGCCTATGGCAAGGATACAGTCGATATTTGTTAAATAAAAAAAGACAGTGGGCATTGAAAAGTAGGTTATAACAGTTGATATTAGTCATTTTTAGTACATATGGGGGTTCTGAGATTAATCAATAAATCACACATTTCCCCTGAAATATCATTTGGGAAAAGGTTGTGAATCTCTTCATCAAAGCTAAGTGACTCAGTAAGGCATTTACCATCTTTCTGTGGTTGCTTAACAAGAAAACTGTCTTCTCTCTAATAGTTTTACTCATTGATATTGGCAAAATTATGTTTATATCTCAAACATCTCTGAATTATTTTGTTAATGCTGGGGCAGAGAATTACCTAGTCATGGTAATGTACAAAATAATCCCTTAAGAACATCATTATGTCACAGAATTTAATTAGACTTTGTAATTATCAAAGATAGCAGTAATGATAACTCATAGTTATCAATAATCTAATTAATAATGAGTAGCAATCATTATTAGTTTGACAAAGTATGTAAACGAAGTGCTATTTTCCTTTTACACATGAAAATACTGGGGTGGGAGGTTTAGTTGTCTGAAGAAGGTCATAGCTGCAATAATAATGAGGCCAGTTCTTTAAGACAAGTTGTACTGATGCTAAAGTTTGTGCACCTTAACCATTTTCCTAATTGTCATCAGCAGAAAATATTTATTGAGTCTTATGTCACACAGAGCTTGGATATGAACCCAAATAGTTTGATGTTAAGAGCCCTTATTTATAACCAGGATTCTAAGCTATTGCTGTCTTGTTTTAAATGTTTACTCTGGTCTTCTTTAGAGACATACTGTACTTTTAAAAAGTGATTTCATGTTACATGGTATATTTTTAAGGATTATCTTGTCAGGAAGTCTCTTAACATGCACTGTGAATGAAAAAAGAAAAGAAGAAAGTGAAAAATCATCTATAATCCCTTCCTTACAGAAATAACTACTGTCAAGAAATCTTTGGATTAGAAAACAAAATTCACTTAGTAGTAAGAGAGATGAAATTTTAGGAAATACAAAATCCTTTAAAACTCTCCAAACAATCAGAAAGTATTCTGATCATCAGAAGAACCATTTAAAACTCTCAGTTCTCACACAGTGTTATAGATAGAAACCATCAAAATGTGCACACAGATTGTCATATAACATGGTCACTTATCTTTTGGCACCCAGGTCCTCCTTTGAAATACAAAAATAGTAAGCCCTTACTTATCTATCTCGTGGATGTTTTAAGGATAAAATTAGATTATAAATGTGGCAGTTCTTTGAAATATCTTCCCTTGCTGAGCACTTCCCCACAACTATATTCTATTACTATGGCCTCTGACCTTTATTCTCACTTGAGAATCCCTGTGTCTAAGTCAGGGCTCTCTTTGCCTCCTTCAACACAGCATGGAAAATCAGTGGACTACATACTCTAATTTCTCATTTAGTGCTATGATTTCTGGGAAGATATCAGTGACAAAGTTTCTAGGGGTAAAAAGCATACAGAAAAATGTTGGAAAATAGTTTTAAGATGTGCCATAGGTCCAACCTGTCCAGATTCATGCATCTCTCCTGAGTGGTAAGACAGGCTGCCAAATGATGAAGCATTGGATTATTTTCACAACCCCTACTTTCTTTATTCCTGGGCTCTCGTTCTACCATTTCCCATTTTGTTTTATTTTCAAACTCTCTATATTCTTGTATCTTTTCTACCAGTCCTTAAATAACTCATTTGTATCTCATTATTGTCTTAGCTAATACCTTATTTTCACGAATAGTCTCTTCATACTGTTGTCCAAGTGCAGTGATTCTACTTACCTCCCCCATTCAGGTATACTTTCTTAAAATCAGTTATGAAAGTAATATAGGCAGTAATAAATATTTCAAGTTAAAAGAATTTATAATTATAATCCAGAATCTCAGTCTCATTTCCCAAAGTAATACTTACTAAGTCAATCTCAGGTTTAGGATGTAAGTCCACTCATTGTCCCTCCCACCTGGCCCTCTCTCAGATCCTCTTACACTAGAGAGCTGAATTCTTCTAGGTGGGGTGAAGAAGCTCTGGTGTTTTGTGCCTCTTCTTACAAAAAATAAAAATAACTGCATTTTTTTTTTAATGGTTCACCTATAGATCAGATTAGACTCACTTCCATTTTGCTAACTCAAAGTTGACCATCTGGACCTTAATTAAATTTGTAAAATCCATTCCCCTTAGCCATATTCTATTAGTTAGAGACAAATCACAAAGTCCACGTACATTTAAAGAGAAAGGAATTGCACAATCCTGTGGTTTTTAGAAGTTAGAAATCTTGGGAGCCATATTAGAATTCTGCCTACCATAGATTCTTCAGTGTAATGCTTCCATTTAAGTCTGCTTTTGATGGTTTTTCTATAAATATATTAAAGTTTTATGTAAACTAAATTTTATCAGTCTTTTTCTTTCTATCTTTTGGATTTATGCCTTCTTAGTAAATCTTTTCCCATTCTTATATATGAGAATAGCATATACAGTGGTTTTTTTTCCTAATGTTTTTGCAGCTTTTTTCCTTCTTTATTTTTTTCTTATTACATTTTTTGTATTAATTCTCCTACACATCTAGATTTTTCTTTTTTTTTTCTTTCTTCTTCTTTTAAATACTGTTACTTAAAGATCTTCTCAGTTGTTCCAGTGCTAATAAAAATCCATGGATTAATGCATTTTTTACCTGCTGGCTTTAAATGCCACCTTTATCATGATAAATGTTATGAGCAGTCCATTCTCTTGCTTAAAATCTCAGTTTCATTTCATAAATCTGTCTATTTTTTTCTGCATCAAAAGAAAATATTTTTTTTTTATTTCTGTGGTCTTATACGTATATCTACTCTCTTATAGGAATATATTATCCTCTATTTTCTTTTCTTGTACTCAGAATTTTCTTGGATATTTTCAAATGTTTATTTTTCCAAATGTATTATAGAAATACTTGCCCTAAATAAAAATAGTATTGGTGGGACACCTGGGTAGTTCAGTCATTAAGCGTCCACCTTCAGCTCAGGTCAGGATCCCAGGGTCCTGGGATTGAGCCCAGCATTGGGCTCGCTGCTCAGGGGGAAGCCTACTTCTCTTTCTCCCACTCCTCCTGCTTGTGTTTCTCACTGTGTATCTCTCTGTCAAATAAATAAATAAAATCTTTTTAAAAAAGTATTGGTATTAATAGGGTCATAATATGCCATATTAATCTATGAATGATTTACACTATAACAATATTGCTGTTATATTGATAAATAAGAGTTGGTTTAGTTAACTCTTTTATGTCTTTAATAAAATTTTACTTTTAGAGATCTTTATAAATTAGGTTTGGCAGATGTCCTGAATTTTACTTTCATGTTTGATTTTATAAATGGAATATTCTTTTCTTATACTTTTTAAAAAGTTATTTACTTACACTGATTTTTCTAAAATAACTTTGTGTCAAGAATCATTTTTAAATATTTTATTTTTAATAGGTTTCATCAATAATTTGAATTTTCCAATTATATAATCAAATAAAGGAGGTGTTTATATTTTTGCATATTTCTTTATCAACTATATTCCTCTTTTTTTCCCCTCTTGACAAATGACATTGGAAAGTGCAACCCCCAAAATATTAAACAATGATAGTTATAGTGAGTTTTCTTGACTTTTTTTTACTATGAGTATTTTGTCAGTAATTAATCATAATGCTAGAATTTGATCAAAATATATGTATTATGAAACCAAATAAATAACCATCTGACTTTATTTATTTTTTTGAATATTTTTAAAATTTATTTGAGGGAGAGAGGAAGAGCATGACGGGGGAGAAGGTCAGAGGGAGAAGCAGACTCCCCGCAGAGCTGGGAACTAGATGTGGGACTCAATCCCAAAACTCCAGAACCACAGTCTGAACTGAAGGCAGTTGCTTAACCAACTGAGCAACTCAGGCACCCCAACCATTGGACTTACTTTAATAAGCACTTTCTTTCTTTGTTTTTTAATCATAATTTTATTTTATTTTATTTTTAATGTTTATTATCCAAGTATAATTCTATATGTTACACAATGCTCACCAGGTAAGTTTAGTTACCATTTGTCACAATACAATATTATTGACTACATTCTCAATGCTGTTCTTTTCATCTTCATGACTTATTTATTTTATAACTGGAAGTTTGTACCTCTTAATCCCCTTCAGGTATATCACCCACTTCCCCACTCCTCTCCACTCTGGCAACCACCAGTTCTCTGTACTTATGAATCTGTTTTTATTTTGTTTTGTTTTTAGTTTGTTTTGTTTTTCAGATTCCACATATAAGTGGAATCATAGAGTATCTGCTTTTTCTGTCTAACTTATATCACTTACTATAATATCCTCTATGTCTATCCATATTGGAAAAATTACATATTCTTTTTATAGCTGAGTAACAGCTCATTTTATATAGATATCTATAAAGTGATATATATATATGTATATTCATAGATATTCTTCTTCAACTATTCATCTACTGATGGATACTTGGGTTGCTTCTGTATCTGGCTCTGGTAAATAATGCTTCAATGAACATAAGAGTGCAGATATCTATTCAAATTACTGTTATTATTTTCTTTGGGTAAATATCCAGTAGTGGAATCACTGGACCACATAAAAATTCTATTTTAAGTTTTTGAGGTATCTTCATATTATTTTCAACCCTGATTGCACCAAATTACCTTCATACCAACAGTGCACAAGGGTACCCTTTCCTCTAAAACCTCACCAGCACTTGTTATTTCTTGTCATTTTGATTTTAGTCATTTTGACTGGTGTGAGGTGATACCTTATTGTGGTTTTGATTTGCATTTCCCCGATGATTAGTGATGTTGAGCATCTTTTCATATGTCCCTTGGCATTCTTTGTCTTCTTTGGAAAAAATGCCTGTTCAGGTCCTCTGTCCATTTTTTTAAACAGCTTGTGCTTGGGATGTTGAGTTGTTTAAGTTCTTATAGATTTTAGTTATTAATTCTTTATTGAGTATTTCAGCTCCTTATTGAATTGGTACATATCTTCTCCCACTTGTTAGGTTACCTTTTTGTTTCATTGATGGCCTCTTTCACTGTGCAAAATCTTTTTATTTTGGTGTAGCCTTGATAGTTTATTATTGCTTTTGTTTCTCTTTCCTGAGGAGGTATATTTGCATGTAAACTTGCTGCTCAGGCTGGTACCAAGAGATTACTGCCTATGCTTCTTCTAAGAGTTTAATGCTTTCAGGACTCACATTTAGGTCTTTAATGCATTTTGAGTTTATTTTTGTGTGAAATATAAGAAAGCGGTCCAGTTTTGTTCTTTCGCATGTAGCTATCCAGTTTTCCAATACCATTTATTAAAGATACTATCTCTTCCCCCGTATATTGTCTTGCCTCTTCTGTTATAGATCAATTTACCATATAAGCGGGAACTTATTTCTAGGGTTTCTATCCTATTCCATTGAGCTATGTGTCTGTGTCAGTGCAATATGTTTTGTTTTATTGCTATATCTTTGCAGTATATCTTGAAATCTGGGATGATGGTATCTCCAGTTTAGTTCTTTCTCAGGATTGCTTTGGCTATTTGAGGTCTTCTGTGGCTTCAAACAAATTTTAGGATTCTTTGTTGTAGTTTTGTGAAAAATCCTGTTGAATCTGTAGATAGCTTTGGGTTGTACAAACATTTTAATAACATTATTCCTTCTGAATCATGAGCATGGTGTGTCTTTTTATGTTTGTGCTGTCTTCAATGTAAAATTTATATGTTATGAATTTTTAAATTTCATATTTTAATATTATAAAATTCAAGTGTAAAAATGTCAACAGTTATTGATTTTACCACATTGGGCATCTATTACTATAAATCAACTTTAGAATATGCCACAATCCCAATTTAATACTACTTTTTAATAAAACAAAATTAGGAGTGTTTGACTACCAATATTCAGCTATGCTCTTTTGCCTTATATTTTTTGCTTAATGTTTTTTAGTTATTTTATAATTTTAACCTTTATTTTTTTATTGACCAATTTTTTTTTTTTTATTAAGAAAGAAGATCTTTAACATCTCTATATTTCTTGGGGGGTTTTATTTAATATTTATTAAATAAACTGTTAATTCATTTTATTGTCTTGTTTTTTCCCCAGGTAATCTAGAATCTAGAACATCACAGTCTTCTGATATTGTCTTTCTCTCTTTGTGCTATTTCTAGGCTCCTCTAGCATTCTCCTTCCTCTGATCTTTTATGTAATTTGTTTCTTAGGGAATTTATTCTTTTCCCTATTCTCCTTCTTTCTTTTAAAACATATTTGTCTCGGTATCACTCACCTGCTTGGCTTAATTACTATTCCTTTGCTGATAGCCTCATATCAACATATTCGCCTTACCCCCTTTGCAAAGCCACACAATTGTGCAACTGTGTAGGAACCTCTCCCTTGGAATAACGTATAAGCACGTAAACTTAACTATGTTCAGAATAGAGCTCACTGAGTTCTTCTGCATCTTATTTCCTAACACCCTTTTGCTTTTTTGCCCATTTGATACCAAATAAATATAAGATACTAACTCTTGTTACCTGCTTTATAAGGCTTTTTGCTCTCTACTTCAGGAATACTGGCTTAGAAGGTACTTTCCCCCACTTCCCTCTTTATTCATTTCTCTTTTCTTGTTACTCCTTGTCAACTCCCTTTGTTTACATAATTTACAGAGACATTTCAGTGTATGGTTAAAGGCATGGCCTCAGGCACCAGACTGCCTTCTTTCAAATCTGATTCCGTCTCTCAGCTGTGTGATTTTGAGTATCTCTGCAAGCTTAATCTCTCTCTGCCTCATAAAATAGTGTATCCATTTCAGGGTTGTAATAATGATTTAATCATAAACATATAAAGTAACAGTGCTTGCCAAAAAGTAAGAACTCGGTAGATGTTTTGGTCCTAGGTCATCTATTTCTTACTAACAAAATCCAAAAGACTCTGGAAACAAAAAGAGTTTTGGAATTTATTTGGCAGAAAAATCAGACCCAACCTGCCTTATGCTTATTTGGAAGCAAGATCTGACTTGAACTAATGTGATACTATTATTTACTAGTTAAAGTGAATATTTACATTTCTCTGTTGAAATAGAAATGTTTTGAATAAAGGAGTGCTATCCAAATCCCATCTGGGATTTTACATAACAAGCACATTATATAACTACCATATTGCCTTTTTAAAATGTGAAAAATTCTGAAGTTGGAAACACATTTGGCTCCAGGATTTCAGAAAAGGGATCGATCATGAACTATATTACACCTTGGACCTTAGATTCAGTATCACCTTCTTGTCAAAGCCTTCCCTGAATTACAAAACTAATTTAGAAATATCTCCCACAGGGGCGCCTGGGTGGCTGCCTTCAGCTCAGGTCATGATCCTGGAGACCTGGGATCGAGCCCCACTTCGGGCTCCCTGCTCGGTGGGAAGCCTGCTTCTCCCTCTCTCACTACCCCTGCTTGTGTTCCCTCTCTAGCTGTGTTTCTCTCTGTCAAATAAGTAAATAAAAATTTTTTTTAAAAGAAATATCTCTTATATGTTGGCAATTGTTTCCTAAGTTGACCCTATCATAGCACTTTTGAACTATTTTATTTGCTTGTAAAGTGTGTGGTCTTTCATCCAATATAGTACCTAGCAACTGATGGGTATTCAGAAATGATTTATTGCAGACTATCTGGATAAACGTATTGAATAGAATATCCCTACACCAAAGCAGTCATGTTAACATTTATTTAGTGCCTGTTGGGGATTAAATTTGATGCTAGGATTGCAACAGTGAATGAGATACAGAATCAGCCTTTGAGTCAGGTGCAATACAGTGGTTGAAACAAAAACATTGGCATTGAGTCACTTTAAAGAGATTCATGCTTTGATAACGAAATCCACAGGTGCTTTGGTTACTTTGAGGAAGCATCTTTGGGATCATGGCAATATTTCCTAGGAAAAAAAGGACATTTGAGCTGAGGTGAAGGAAGAAATGTTGTTAGCTCTACAAAGAGAGAGCACTCTGGAAAGTGAGAGCTGAAGAGAAAAAATTGAAAGCCTGACACTGCTAGGTGAGTTTGAGGAATCAGAAGTAAGATGATTTCCTGGAGACAAGGAAGGATAGGAGAGGAGATTAATAAGAGTCAAAAAGTTGATTGATATGTCTCCTGGAGACTAATAATACTTCTTTTGTATTTGTAACCGGAAGAGCCAAAGAGCAAGTGCAACTGTGCTTGAGAAGCATAAACTGTGAATCTGTACTGACCAACTGACTTTACTAGTGAGGGTCCCATAATCTGAGATTTTCTTCAAATATAACCTTTAAATAACCATGGCTATTTCATGACCAGGTTCTATAAACTTTGGTTTACTTATCTGAAAATTTTACTGCTCAATTTCTGCCTCTTACCAGGATGACATGAGAAGAAGTGAAAAAGGATTTTTGTCTAAATAGGAGACTATAAAAAAATCCAGGATACAATAAATGTCTAAGTCATTATGAAGACTACTGAAGGTTAGGAAATCATCCATTGCAATAATTTTGTTAGCAATATTCTAGGATAATATTTTAAAAGTTCAAATTACTGTTCTGAGGAAGATTAAGGCGGGGGCTTATTAGACAAACTTTTATATGACTACCTAGACTAGTAAATTTTAGTAAGGAAAATATGATTGGGTTTAGCTCTCTGGAGAAATCCTCTATGTCGTTGGCTTTTATAACTCCTGTATACAGTGTTCAAACTTATTCCATTCAAAATACAGTTATTTTAACAATATTGGCCACTTGAGGCATTTGAGTTAAAGTAGAAAAAAGGGATGGCACAAACAGGGGCTGGGCATTAGACCCCCATTGTAACTTCTGGCCTCAGACTTCTGGAATTGTAGGCTTCTGGTTCAATAATTCAAAACTAGGTATTGAAAATATGCTTTTTTCTTTATCTGGAATATCTGGAAATTTAGTTTCTTTTGTAAAGTCAACAATGAATTGTGTTTTACTACTTGATTTATAGGCATAATGTTAGCTTTTAGGATTTAAAAAGAACCGTAGTAAGTCAGAGGCTATGTAACTGGTTGTACGGAGCAATAAGATGACAAATCTGTGTTTCACAAATGATATTTTTTTCTTTTTAAGTGTAGAGTCAGTAAAATGTAAGTTCCACAAGGTCAATTGCTTTGCATGTGTTTTATTACACAAGGAATTCCCAGGGCCTGTGTGTTATTTGGAAACTGAAATGTACTAAAAAGTACAATAAAATGTTGAGTGAATGAATAAAGAATAACCATAAAAATGGGACATTTATTTTTAAAATTTTTAAAAGATTTTCTTTATTTATTTGAGAGAGCAAGCACTAGTGGAGGTAGAGGGAAAGGGAAAAGCAGGCTCTCTGCTGAAAAAGGAGCCCAGTATGGGGTCATACCCTAGGACAATGGGATCATGACCTGGGCTGAAAAGCAAACTCTTAACTGACTGAGGCACCCAGACAACCCCCAAATGGGACATTTAATAAACAGGCAAGAAGACTTGCATGTTTTTACTTAATCCTCACAGTAAGTCAATGAGGTAGATGTTAGTATTCTCCTTTGATAAATGAGAAAATTAAAGCACAGGTAGAAAGTAATCATCCAAATATTACATATACATATATAACATTTATATACATATTGTATATTAAATATATTATACATATATATGTGCTTGTACACATGCACATACCTGTCATATTCTCTCTTACCTACCTGTCCACATGCCTCCCATCATGTCTTAAAGATAGTAGATGCTCAATAGTTGTGAATCTGCTTCTCTATTCCTCTTATTAAAGGTCCTATATTTAACATGCAGATTAAATAAAATCTTTCAATGATTTAATACTTAGCCTAGAATAATAGACTTTAAGTTCATCAGGTGATTTGAACAGAGAAACTTTCTCTCTCTCCCTCTCCTTTTCTCATATATATAATAATAATAACTGATTTGTCTAACTCTCTTTCCCAATGACTTAGAAAAAGACTTTTGTGTCTCAAAAATTATAACCACCTTACTTGTTCAGAATTTTATTCATTTCTATGAAAAACCCAACATTTCTTTATATTTCACACAAATTACAATGTAATATACTTTACACATTGTTTGAATTTGTGTCTAGGGATGTTGAAAGGTCAAGAGTTTAAAAGGAAGATACAGTGAATCAGACACCTAAGGAGATATAAAGTTTAAGGTAATATATTCATTTTGATTGTGCTAACCTTTCCCCACAGACTTCGAATAAAATTACTTCTGGAAAAGAATGAGTGTTCAGATGCTTTAGGTTGTTGAGTAAAAGAGATCAAGACATAAACGGTGGTTAAATGCATCCATAAAAGTGATGACTTAGAATTCTGGCATACTTGAAGGAAGTATTTATCAAATCATGTAGAAGATTTTCTTATAAGACTTAGGGATCTTAACATTGTCCATTTGGGGATTCCTTAGCAGGGTATATTTAAATACCTCAATATTTTCAGAATTTATTCTTTATAAATAATTCAATTTATAAATATTCAATTTTTTCAGAACTTATTCTTTATAAATAATTCAATTACTTCACTGTGATTTGTGGTCCTTTGGAAGAGATTTTAGGTCTTTTGCCCAATATTGGTCCAAAGGTAGAAGCTAATTCATCTTTATTTTCCACTAAAAAAAAAAACATTAGAGATTTTTTAGAAGAGAAATCCATTAGATAAAGTATGTCACTCAGACTGATTGCAAACTGTTTACTATCATACCACTAGTCAGAAAATAAATAAATTTTAGCTCTTTATGTAATATGATACTTATAACATTAAAGTCACAGTAAATTATTCTGAGCCACTCCCATACACAAACATTTTTAGGTCAAGTTGAAGAATTATCTCACATATCTTTGTGTTATATATTTAGTTTTTCTTCCAAGTTTGATGTGACTGTGTGACTTGCTTGGGCTAAAGTAATATGTATTTTTTCTAAATGGAAGCCTTAAAATCCAGTGCATGGTTAATTCTATTTTATTCCTTCTGCTAGTGAACTTGAGAACATGTCAAGGTGGGATCCTTTTCAGACCAGTTCTCTGAGTGACTACAATGAACAGAACTCCTTTGCTGATCCAAGTTGCATTTAGAACATACATGAGAATTGTACCTATTGTCTGATTCTGTTCTTGTTTATTTCTGCATTATAATTTAGCATCTTATGACTGATATACCATTTGTGAAAAATATCATTTATGTATGTGAATGGCATTTATATGTATTTAAAAGCATAGAGAAAGTTACACATGAAAATGATTGTTAGTGGTTTTATCTAAAAACAAAAAAACAAACAAACAAACAAACAAACAAACAAAAAACTTAGGGTGCCTGGGCGGCTCAGTGGGTTAAAGCCTCTGCTTTCAGCTCAGGTCATGATCTCAGCGTCCTGGGATAAGGACCCACGTCAGGCTCTCTGCTCCGTGGGAAGACTGCTTCCTCCTCTCTCTCTGCCTGACTCTCTGCCTACTTGTGATGATCTCTCTCTCTGTCAAATAAACAAATGAAATCTTTAAAAAAAAAAAAAAAAAACTAGACACATATGGTGCAGTGTGCTATAGTACCTGGGAATAAATAATTAACCATTGTGAATTATGACTATGTTATTAAAATCTAGTGTTCAAGGTTATTGAGAGAATTCAACCTGACAATGTCTCTATGGCTAGTACAGTACAGGGTCATGGTAGGCACTCTTACAGAGGGCATTCTTCTTTAGCTTTTAACTGGTAAGCCTCTAACTAGTTTATTTTAAGCAACAATTTAGAACTTAACTAAAATCAGTACTAAGCATGCAAAACTTGAATTATTGAATTCTCAGATTACTGCATTAGTAAAAAGCCCTTACTCATAAAAGATTATAATTTTTTTTCTTTTTTTCTTTTTTCTTTCTTTTTTCTTTTTATTTTAATTCCACTATAGTTAACATACAGTGTTATATTAGTTTCAGGTATACAATAAGTTATTCAACAATTCCATACATTAAAGGGTTACAGTTTTTAAAAATATTTTTTATTTATTTGAGAGAGGGAGCATGAAAGAGAGAGCACAAGCAGTGGGAGAAGGAGGGGGAGAGGGAGAAGCAGACTCCCTGCTGAGCGGGAAGCCCAATGCAGGACTCCATACCAGGACCCTGGGATCATGACCTGAGCTGAAGGTAGACACTTAACGACTGGGCCACCTAGGTGCCCCAAAGGGTTACAGTTTTTAATTGAAGCACAAAGCTGTAAATTATTAGTGATCTACTTCCTCTAGGATAAAATAATCATATTAGGTAGGTCTATATGCATTGATCACTCACAAATTATACAAATACTAAATTATATATGTATATGTGTCATAAAATGGTTGGTATGTCAGTGTTGATATATGATAGAGTATCACATATGCCGTGTTTTCTCATAGCTACATGCTTACACATAAGATGTTTAACACATATTCACCAAGTGCCTAATAAACTGCCACACACTGCAATCACACTACAAAACTTCTTCCAGAAGTTTTTCCATTTTTTCCACATTACAATTTCTAGGTTCTTAAAAGAGGCTTCATTAACAATTTTATATATTTTCATGTTCAAAATAGTGTCTGATACTTAGAAATGACAGAAGGAAGCAACTGAACCTGATTGGGATTTAACTTATTTCTCTATTTGTCTTTTCCTGTGATGAAACTGGTCATTTATATCCAAAAAATAAGCAAAGTCTGACAAACTTCTGCTATATTTCTTCCTGCCATCACTCTAATCTTGACCTTTATCCTTTCACAGAAATTACTACAGTAACTTTTAGTTGACTTACTGCAGTCCATCCCTCTCTTCTCATTAATTCTGCATTAAATCACCAGAGTAAATCTCCTGTCTCTACTCTGTACAAATAAAACAAGCACAGCAATACAAGGAGACAGCACTCCTAAGACTACCCTCACATCTCTCCTATTTCTATATCCAAGTGGTATGAAGCAAATATCTCTATTTCACCAGATTGATCAGTGGCTGACCAGTGTCCTTGTAAGAGTTTGTCTTTCCAAACTCAGGTTAAGTTCCATATGAAGCAATTTCTTCTCTCAGTAAACCCTTAAATAACTTTTATCCTGTAAACTTAATTTGGTATCACTTATAGCATAGTATTACAAATTCTTTTGTCTTACATCCACACATTATTTATGTAACTAAATTTTATATTCATAGAGAGAATGCTTTGTATCCTCCCAAAATATCTATGACACTTTCTAGATATTTATCGATTTAATTCTAAAAATTAATATACTTTGAATTTTTAAATATTGAAAATTGTCACATTAGCAAGAATTAAATGAGAATTACCCTTGGAAATGATAAACTTATAAATAAATATGTTCTGAGACTAAAAAATTATATTTTCTAATATTCAAAAAATTTTAGTAGTCTCAACATCTCTTTTTGGGAAAACTAGTTAAATAAGACAGTTGATCTCTCCTCTCCTTGCCCAGCCTTTTGGCATTTATAAGTAATTATCCAAGCAAGGTGTCTTCCATTTTAGTGTGATACTATCTCAAAATGGAAAAGAATGAAAAAGATCCCCAAAATATCTCTTGGAAGAGAAATGTGGTTAAAAAATTAAAAAGGGGGGGAGAGAAAAAAAATAAAGGAAAGGAAGAAAGGAAAGGGGAAGAGAAAGAAAGAGAGGGAGAGGAAGGAAGGAAGAAAGGAAGGAAGGAAGGAAGGAAAGGAGGGAGGGAGGAAGGGAGGGAGGGAGGAAAAGAAAGAAAGAAAAGAATGAAAAACATTTGCTTTTGCCAGAGGAAACAACAAAGATAAAGTGGTAAAATACTGCATTTGTTAGTGAACAAATGGAACCTCCATGTTAAGAAAACAATGAGAAATGTGGTTGTAAACTTAGCTGCAAAAAGAAAGATTGAAAAAGAAGAGAAGAATGCATAAGATGTAAGGAACATAGGCAGAATTTTCAAGTCAAATTTTGCAGGTGTGTGGGGAGTTAAAACCGCACATTGGGAAGGACCATGCCTTTCCTACTCTCTTGCACAAAGCTGGAAGCAGAAAACAGCAGAATTAACAAAGATAAAGTCTCAGATATTTTATGAGCAGAGTCAATCTGTTCTCTTCTCTAAGAATCTGGGAGGCCAGTGGAAAGAAGAAAGAAAATTTTCAGTCTACAAAGACCAACTACTCAATTGCTTAACTATTAGATAGTAAAAAGTAAGTCCTTCAAATGATCACAAACCTCCTTTATGTTTCCGATCACCTTAATAAATAATAATTTCAGGTTAATTTTTATAAAATATTTGGTAGCAGAAAGATAGAGCTGGTTTTGAGACTTTTAGAGAGATGATTAAAACTAATTTTTAAAAAAGCTAACCAAATGTAACATAACAGTAAATGCTTTCAGAGAGGAATTATAAGCACTTATATCATTTCCCTTCTCCCGGCATTAACTAAGGACAAGGACAGGATTCAACTCTTGTGAATTGTGGGGTTTATTGGCTAAAGACCCAGATTTCCCCCTGCTCAGTATACAGGGAGAATAAACTTCCCCCACATTACAGATGATGTTCAGTCATGAAGATGGTAAACTTTCAGAGTTCTCAGATTTGGATGCTGCTCTTCTGAGTATTCGGAAGCCTAACTTCTGCCTTTGTTTTATCTCTTCACACCTGATTAAATTTCTGTACTGTGTAGCAATTCCTCTCTATCTCCCTTTCCTCCACTTTATCCAGTCCACAAAGCTCCTAAATTTAGATTGCTTATCTCATTGTTCATCTATAAATGCTCTTTCATGCCATGCACCCAAACTAGAAATGATGACTATGTGTCAAGCAACATAGGTCTCTAGTTAAATACCAAGTCTTGTCATTGACGATTAATAGCCAGCAAGTTGATTGTCCGAATAAGACAGTTCACTGTGCCTGATAACAACATATTTTTTTGCTTTCTTTTAGATGGAAAGAACAACACATTACAATGAAGGATCTCCACAGGTTCTATTGTCGTGGCTCATCTTCAATTAAAAATATTAAAATATAGTAGTGTCAGCAGTACCAATTAATGTGCTAAAATTCCAAAGTATATGTGGCTTTAAATACTTCCACTTGCCCTAAAAAAATGGAGATTAATCAAATCCATCAGGAATACTGATCATTATAGCTGTGTGAATAGTGCCCGGAAAAAATTCACACAAGTTTCCATACTTAAAATGATAGATCAGCACTTAATAGTGTATATTAAATGCCAGGTTATATGGAGAATACTGTCAATGCCCCAATCCACCAAGTTATTGTTGTTGTGACACAAATATTTGTATTTGAATCTTATTCTCTTAAAATCTCATTCTCTATCTTCTTTCTTCCTCTTTCCATTTCTCTGTCTCTTTCATTTTTATAAACAAACCTGGATGGGAAAACTTTTTTTTTTTTTTTAATACAGAGTGTGTTTTCAGGTGTGTGCACACATATATATGTTTGTTGTTTCAATTTAATGTACTATGTGTATGTTTATTTTTATAATGTAAACACATCAGCTTTTTTATGTGTTTTCAGAATTTCTATAATTTCTAAACCTCAACACTCATAATTTCTGTCATCTTTCTTAGGTCAGTCCCAGGTGTTAACCACGTTAGAGGTTCTTAACCTCTAGATTGCCAATATCCTGTTACCTCTCTTGGTCCCTAGTACTTGCTCATCCTTTGTGTTGGATCCTCCCCTTTGGTTTTAGGCCTATTGTCAGGGACAGTGCGTGATCCGCCCCTCCCCACATGCCCAAGCCACCGGGAATTTTGGTGGAGGTACCCATGAATGTGAATGAAAGTCCCTCTGGGCTTTCCCAGCCTAGAATCCGGAAAGCCACATACCCTGTGGGCTGGGGCAATATGTCCCTTGTGTACTTATCCAAGACATATTGTTCAATTTAATCCTTCTGGTAATCATATTTTTGTATCTTTTATCTGTATTCCTTGATCCCTCTACCTCAGTGGTCTCAACTTCTGTGAGTTTAAGCAATCACTCTGTACCCTGCAGTAACAATACTAATCCTGTCTCTAGGGCGGGTGCAAAAGCAGTTAAAGATTTAACTGCACCACCCAAAGTCCTCACTTTTGAATAATAAAAGACTGGGGCTCTTGACAGTCAAGAGAGACAAAGGCAGAGCCAGAGGCAAAGGAAAAGGCAGAGGCAAAGGCAAAGAGCCTGCAAAGAGAGACAGAAGCAAAGAGAGACAGAAACAGAAACAAAGAGAGACAGAAACAGAAGCAAAGAGGTACAGAAACAGAGAAGCAAAGAGAGCAACAGAGACAGAAGCAAAGAGAGAAACAGAGACAGAAGCAGACAGAGAGCAAAAGAGACAGAAGCAGAGACAGAAGTAGAGCAAGAGGGCCAGAGCCAGAGCTAGAGAGCAAGAGCTAGAGAGCCAGAGTGTGAGCCTGAGCCTGCTTCATAGGTCTCTCCTGACTGACCTTGGGTCTGTCAGCTTGCATCAGATCTCCATGTCCGTGTAATTATTTCACCTGCCAGACATCCTGTGGCTCGGGACCCACATCTCTGCTAAGGCTGGTCCCCAGCAACAGCAATTTTTACTTCTGTCATGCTTATGGGTCTGCCTTATTGGTCATATCTGTAAAAAGAAGGCTATTTTCCCCTATGTCCCATATTACCACTTTTTACTTAAACTATATTAATTATAGATAATGCTTCCTTGGAATTATTCCTTAGACTGTGCAAGAGATTTTCTATTTAGGAAAAAAAGTGAATTCTGTTCACTATACCTTTTTCTCTTTTTCCTTTTCTTTTATGCTCAGTTTTTAGTTTTTCTTCTGTTTTATTATCTAGACATACCTAACCTTTCCTCCACCCCTGTGCCACTTCTGCCTAACTATCTCTCTGGTCCACAAATGCTGCCAATGTTTCTTTCTTTCTTAAAATATTTTCTAAAAAAATATTTACTTCTTAACCTTGAGGCATAACATCTTGAAATAAGAACCTGTAGGTTCCATGCTGGAACTTACTAAAACTAGAATTATAGAGAGTATTAACAAAGTTTCAAAAATTGTTGCCCATCTAACTTGTGAAACACAATATCTACTATTGTTTTGATTTACATTGCCTACCTTTATTAATATCTTTCAATTTTGTCTATATACTTATAAGCTAATTTTACTAGTATTAATATATTTATATTATAAAGATTTCCTATTCCAGAATACAAAATATTCTAATTTATTATTCCAGTTGTCTTATATGTCCTTAATTAAAGTGTTTAAAGTGTTAGCAATATCTTTATATGGACCCTAAACATTTGTAAGTTTTATCCCTAGTTTTTTCGTAAGTTTGTTGCTTTTGTTTTCATTTAATTTCCACTATGTTGCATAGAAAAGTTATCAATGTTTATACATCGTTATTTTATGTGGTCACCTTAACACTTATGTATTAAGTTCTGCTATATGCAATGTAATTTCTAGTTTCTGAGGACAAAATAGTCCTTGTTCTTATATAATGCACTTAATGACAGTTTATATAATGCACTTAATGACAGTTACAAATCTTCCTTTTCAATGGATATAATGTGTGTGTCTTATCAAAGTACTTCCAACTTCTCAATTTTTCTGTGAATCTTAAACTGCTCTAAAAAGTAAAGTCAATTTAAAAAAATACTTCTAGAGTAGTATTGAATAATAACATCATTCTTATCTAGTCCTTGACCATATTTGAAAGTATCTAATTTTACAGGATTAAGCTTGAAGGTTTTGGTACATTTCTGATAGATGTTATTAACTAAACAACTTACTTTTTTAAATAGAAAGTTGTAACTATTTCTTTGTAATCACAGCAGAATTAACCATTTAACAATGTTAAATTTTCTTGAGTACTTTTTCAAAATCTACCAAGATTAAGTGGGATTTCTCAACTATATTCAGGAAGGATAATTAAATTAACCTTCTTCTCATTCCTGCAATTAACCACATTGTCATAATATATGATTACTTTAACTAGTTTGAAATTTTATGTCATAATCATCAACCATTTTAAAATGTGGACTGTGATTGATAGCTTAATGTCTTTCATTATGCTTAAGAAGTAATTTAGATTTTAAACACTGGTTTAACCATTTTACATTGTAGCTAATGTTTATTGTATTTTGTATCTAACTCTTTATTTGAATTACTTTATAAAAAATTCTGCCTTACATTCTCATGGAATTCTTTCAAAATTCTTTAAATGACAAGCTAAAGAACTAACAATTAATTCTTGAAGAGTACTTTTCGACTGAAAATATGTTTCATCTTCCAAAGTTAAATTATTACTGGGAATACAGTTTTGAGATGAAAATAAATTTCTTCCAGAAATGTAAAGACATTATTCTATTTCTAGTATCTAGTGTAGAAAAAGAGAAATTTGATGTGAATTTTACTCTTATTCCTTTACAGTTAATATTTTCTTTCCCTCTTAAAGCTTTTAATAGATCCTTTTAATCTGAGGACTAGTTCTAGGGAAATCAACCCTTTAAAAAATAAAACAAGGGCAACAACAAACAAAAGCAACTACAAAAGCAACATATATTTCTCCTCTCTCATTTTCTTTATTCTTCTTAAGGAAAACACATTAGATAGGCCACTAAACATCTCCTTTGGACTGATGCTCTAGGTTCTGAAAAATTTCTGATCTTTCCTTTCACATAATACATTTTATTTTTAGTCAAATACATCTTTACTAAACTCAATTTTTAAATTATAAGTGTATTACATTGGTTAATATTTTCTTCTTTATCTCAGGAGCCTTTTTTTTCCTAGATGAATTTTTCCCAAAAACTGTTGGATGGGGCACCTGGGTGGCTCAGTCAGTTAAGCTTCTGACTCTTGATTTTGGCTGAGGTCATGATCTCAGGGTGGTGAAATCACACCCTACTTGAGATTCTCTCTCTTCCTCTCCCTCTGCCCCAATCCCCAAGCTCATGTGTGTATGTGTGTTCTCTCTCTAACTAACTAACTAAATAAAATCTTTTTTAAAAAATTTCTCTGAGAATATCTAGTACTCAGGATATTCTTTGATGTATTTTGTTTCTTCTGGATTCAGTTATTTTGGTCACTCACCTTTGTCCTTTTTTTAGAAATTCTAAAAATTCTAGATAATTTATTACATTAAGGAAGGAAAATTATACAGGTACTTACTGTAGGTTTCCATTCAAGTGGTATAGGTTGATTTCCTAAACAAGTCTCATCCCAGAATTGGGGCAGGGAGAGCGAGGCTGTCTTCATAATCTGTATAAGTAAGTAAAGTGATACCTGGCAGGTTTCATTCAAGACTATATGGGAGAAGCATAGAAAGCCTGGTTATGTGCCTTCCTAATTGTCAAAATAAAGAGAACTTTATTCTTCAAATATTGACTTTTTGAGGATTCCCAAATTTCTAGGTTCTCTTATACTTTTTCTTTTAGTCATCCAACATCTGGTCCCTATTAACACACACTCTAAGAAAACTCTGTAGACAGCAATGTTGTTGTTAAAAATTTAATTCAAGGGAAGGTATATTACTAATTAAATACTAATCTAAAAATTCGCTAAGGAGTCCCACTCCAACCCTTATTTCTTTATGCTTATTTTGTAATATCATGGAATTACAATAACCTTTGCAGTGGCTTGCTTTGTATTTGGCATTGTGGTGGGTTTGCTTCAATCTTATTTCTTCATCATTATGATCTTAAAGATTATCTACCTCCTAAAAGTTTTTAAAAATACATGGCTTATTTATGGTGTACTTTTATTTTCCAGGGCTATTAGGGGTTTTCCTTTAACAAAAATAGCATTTATACCAATTCATGATATATAGACTTGAAGGAGATACATAGGGTTCTTGATCTTCTACCTTGATCCAATTTTTGAAACAAGCAATCTCAATTTGTAAAACAGTGTACCATTTAGCACACAAAAATAGTATTTGGGGTAGACTGGTCCACTTGAAACACTATTCCAACTTCCTTTAAGTGTGCAGAAATTATCTTTCCCAGTTTCCTAGGAGTTAGGACCTCATATCTCATTTCAATTTTGCCAACCAAGTTGGGAGATGTGAATTTGGAAGTAAGCTAAGATAACTGGGGTGAGAGGTATCCAAAGGATTTTTTTTTCCTGTTAGGAGATTAGTGAAATGGGTCTGAATCCAACATTCTAGAGGGTAATTCCTAATTTCAGATTATAACTGCAAGCCAGTTGCTCGTGGAGCTAATAATTACAGTGATGGCTTTCTGATCTTATAATTTCCTGATCATGAAGAGGTTTAGGGAGTCCTTCCCAAGAAATTTAGCCTTGAGTTTGCTACTAAATTCCTTTCTGTTTAACATCTTTGAAAGCATTAGAACAGTGTCAGGCACAAGTGAAGTACATTCAAAATAATTTTAGGTATTATTATTATTAATTGAATTTTTGCTTTCTTTTTACTATATAGCAGTAACTTTCTGTTTACTATACAGCAAGGGTTGTGTTTACCTGAATCTTTTACGCTAATGTACTCTTGCTGAATATATAAACACAAAAGGAATACATGAAACTTATAAACTATAAAACCTATGTTAGATTTAAATTTTACATCTGAAACATACAACAGAGATTTGATTCTATTTCCTTAGCAGTGAAAAACTTCAGAACAATGTTTATCTTCTACTTTCATAAAAGTCTAATAGAATTTTTAAGTTTATTCATCAGGACATATTACTAATATAAAAATAATAATAGAAAGGAACTAAATATATGTGTCACATTCAAGCCAAGATTACAAAGGAATTATCAAGTAGAGCACAACCCACATCATTTTTAAATAATGACAAACCTGTAGTAGCAACTTAAAAAATATTTTTCATTAATATTTTAAAGATGTTTTTAGAGAAAGCATTTACCATAAAACTGTACACTCATTAAATTCATGAGTATGGCAATGATTTAATTAGATTAAGAAAACTGTCTTAATTAATCCAAATTAATCACACTTGAAAAAGAATCTTTAATATTGAATCGATTTTCTTGTTTTGTATACTTCTTCAGTAGCTATAACTCAGTTAGACATTAAATAGAAGGTATATTAAAAGGTGTCATACAGAATTATAAGATTGAGAACAAATTTATTTAAAAGTGGAGAAATAGTTCATTCCTAACACTTTACTGATCATTTACTGATCTTCTATAGGAAATCTCGAGAACCGCTCAATCACAGCAAGACAGGCACGCCAAGAACAGGGGAAAGTGACGGTATGTTATTTTAATTATAAAAGCTATATTATTATACTTTATATATTTTGCTTAGCTTTTATATTTATTTTTCATTATTTACACACACATTTTAAAAATACAGTATTTTTTTATCTACCCATTGCTTAAAGATCATGTGGTAGAACGATGATTTGAAACTAGACTCTTTGCAATTCTCATTTAAAAGATTAAGGATTGCAGGGACACATGGATGGCTCAGAGGGTTAAAGCCTCTGCCTTCAGCTCAGGTCATGATCTCAGGGTCCTGGGATCTAGTCCCGCATTGGGCTCTCTGCTCAGTAGGGAGCCTGCTCCCACCTCTCCCTCTGCTTGTCTCTTTGCCTACTTGTGATCTCTCTCTTTCTGTTAAATAAATAAATAAATAAATAAATAAATAAATAAATAAATAATAAATAGATAGATAGATAGATAGATAGATAAATATATAAATAGATAGATAGAGAGTAAGGGTTGTTGTTGAATGGTACATGATAAGAACAAACTGCAATGGAAGAAGCAGGCAGGACTCCATGACCTATGCCTCTGATTTATCCACTTCAATTCTGTTTTTACCTTTTTTGTGTATCAGGATTTGTGGTAAGTTTTCCTCTGAGAACAAGACTCTATAGCTAAAAACTCTAAAGATTAAAAAATAAAACAAGTGTTTAAAAACAACTGATCTAGTTCAAGCTCTACAATGTCAAATGAAGAACTGAAGCCTTAAAACATGCTTACATTAATGTCAAAATCACCGTCTAAGACCAATTCCTTCCCCATGCTCCAGTGCTATGCATGCAATGACATATTGCTTCTCTTTATATTAGTCTTTATTTATTCTACTTAATTGCTTATTTCAATGAAACTATCATGCTACTCCTGTATTCCATACATATATTAAGCTTTAGAGACATGAAGATGGATAATACATGATTTCCTCCCCTCCAAAATCTCTTTATTTAAAAGACAAGCAATGAACATAAACTTTCCAGAATACAGAAGTAAATGCTATTGTGAGGGGCATCATACTCAAACAGAATTAAAGTTTGTTATGGCAGAAATATTTGAGAAAAAAACTATATCCCTGATTTTTTTATTCTGAGAACAAAAATCTTAATTCTAATATTCAGAAAATATCCACATGGTTCATATACCTATACAAAACAGTATTGGGGTATTTTCATCTTTGTTTTAACTCAGAAATATTTGAAGTTGATAAAAGGATTTACTAGGTATAACTAAGTCTACATTCATTTATGAAAAGTGTATGGGATAGATAATAATGGTATATAGGATACCATTATTATCCAATGAACTCGAAAGGAGAATGACTTTTTAAGTTGATTTCCAGTTTCTCTGCATTAAGTAACAAATAACATTTACCTTTTTTTTTTTTATAAAAAAGAAGCTGTCTTCTAATCTTTTTTTTTTTTTTTTTTCCTGGCATTCACCATGTTCTTTTCCACATCTTCCAGGCAGTCCTGAAATGTTATACTTCATTTCAAAACTCTTGTTACTAAAGTCTTTTCTCCCTGTCACTGTTAATGACTGATCTCAATCTCTGATCTGAATAATTGTGTCTCTGAGCCTCCATTGAATCCATGAGTTCCCAAAGGTATCAATGTTCTTTTGTCCGGTAGCTAGAGATGGGTTGTACTTTAAATGTATTTGGCTGCAAGAGTTCCTCTGTTCAACATAAAACAAAACTCCCATTTGCACAGATGACATTCCCTGTGAATCATCATCAACAATAGCTCAAGACCTGACTTTTTAATCGTATACTAGTCAATATCACATGTAATGCATAAGGTGAAGCTCAGTGTAAGCTTAATTTATCAGAATTTGCTGCAGACTTCATTGGAAACTATCCTACAAGGAAATATCATAACCTGACAGAACTCTTCTCTCCTTTGAGTTATATATAATACTAGCTTCAAATATGTTTGAGATATTATCAAGCATCTATTTTATTACCAGACAGTGACTTAAAAATTCAGGGACCACGGCTCATATTGCTTATATGAATGATTTTTATTTTTTAGTATTTCTTTGTAGTCACCTTTACTGCTTGTACTTCTATACCTGATAAATTATGTTCACCTCTGTAACATTGTGATTATTTAATCTTGTCTTTGAGTAAGCCTATGATCTCTTTAATGAGATGTTATAATAAAGACACTTGAGCTGATGTTGTGAGACTGATTTTCTTCATTAGCAGATTCTGATATTCTGAGTTTAATTTGCAATCATAAAATACTATTAACAAACCCATGCATCTAATAAATTAGAGGGAACAAAGAAAAGTGTGAGAAGATACCTTTAAATTTATGTGGGAAACATGGTTTTAGTTATTTTGGGTATTCAAGTCCCAAGTTTCTCTTATGATTAAAGAAACCAATGCTTTTTTACCATTGTTATTTAATTTGCAATTTCCTTCTTTGATGTTTTGCTGGCATCTAAGCAGCTACTTAAATCCTTTTGAAGTATAGTAGCAGACTGCAGGGTTCTGGAGTTAGGAAGATCTGAATTTTAAATACTTGTTCTGCCATTAAGTAGCTGTGTAACCCTAGGCAAGTTATTTAACTTCTCTGAGTTCCTTTATTTTGTCCATAAGATCAATATAATAATATTAAAGTGGAACATTTCTTCTAGAGGTTAAATGAAATGAAAAATCTATGTAAAGAAATTTAATACAAATCCTACTAAAAAGTAATTGTTCCTGGGGTGCCTGGGTGGCTCAGTTGGTTAAGCGACTGCCTTCGGCTCAGGTCATGATCCCAGAGACCCGGGATTGAGCCCCACATGGGGCTCCCTGCCCGGCGGGAAGCTTGCTTCTCCTTCTCTCACTCCCCCTGCTTGTGTTCCCTCTCTGGCTGTGTTTCTCTCTGTCAAATAAATAAAATCTTTCAAAATAAATAAAAATAAATAAAAATAAAAAGTAATTGTTCCTTTAATGACATGTATTATTAATTTTATATATTGACATAATTTTTAATTTCAACAGTTTATGAGTATGCAAATATTTTAATAATATCTAATTTCAGTGAATTTTTCTTTCAAATATTCCAGAAAATTTTAATTAAGTTTTTCTGATATAGTATTCTCCCCCCATGTCTCAATCTTCTTTCTCAATTGTGAAATCTACTCCTTATCTCCAGATGAAAGATATTTGAGTAGGAAGTCAAATCACTGAATGCTAATTCAGTGTCTCAAAACCACCACATGTTTATGAAGGAAATATGCAGAGAAGACACTACAGCAAAGTCATTTTTTATAACAATAAAGTGTTTTGTAAAACATTCTATAGAATATTTAAGCTGTGAGCTAATTTAAGAAAACAAACAAAACAAAGCAATGAAATGAAGATGGTATTCTTATAGTTAATACTAAATATTAATGACAGTTCCTAGAAATTCACAGAACACATAAGTATTTGAGAATCCCTACAAGACAGAAACCTCAAGTCTCTTGAATCCAGTATTTTCATTTTCATTTATTTGAATCAAATGCAGTTGACCCTTGAACAACATGAATTTGAACCTCATGGATTCATTTATTTTATTTTATTTTTTTTTAAATTTTATTTATTTGACAGAGAGAAACACAGCTAGAGAGGGAACACAAGCAGGGGGTGTGAGAGAGGGAGAAGCAGGCTTCCCACCGAGCAGGGAGCCCGATGTGGGGCTCGATCTTGGGTCTCCGGGATCATGACCTGAGCCGAAGGCAGTCGCTTAACCAACTGAGCCACCCAGGCGCCCCTCATGGATTCATTTATATGTGGACTTTTTTCAATAAATACAGTCCAGTATTATAAATGTATTTTCTCTTCTTTATGATTCTCTTAACATTTTCTTTTCTTGAGCTCACTTTGTAAGAATACAGCATACAATACATAATGCAAAATATGTGTTAATTGACTACTTATATAATCAGTAACATCAGCTTCTGGTTAACATTTGGTATTAGTAATTAATTCTTTGTGAAGTCAAAAGGGCTACATTGATTTTGACTTCACAGGGATTGGTGGCCCTACCTCCCACATCTTTCAAGAGTCAACTATTAAAAAAAAGGCAACTATAACTATTTTTTGGAATACATTTTTGGAAATAAATAAAAACCTGTGGAATTAGTGTTTGTGTGTAAAGCACATTGGTGAATCCTCTCACATGGCTTTCACACTACACCTTTACAAAGAACATTGAGCGCTGATCAATAGAGTTAGACAATACATATTTGTATCATTAAGACTCTATGTATTCCTTTTCTATGGTCTTCATTAAGTATACTGAATTATATCCTTGGATGTTTTCTTATGGACTCCCAAATTTTTATCTTAATTCTTAAAATTTTAATGGCAAGAAGAATCACTAATGACAAACTCAAAGAGAAGAAGACAAGCAGCATAAAGTATATTTCTGATCTGAGTGTTAAATACCAGATTTATAGTTTTGTAGATGGAGCAGTTAGGTGCAGAAATAGTGATAAGTCTCTGAATTTGAGCTGAGGTAGAGATCAATAATCTAAGAGAGTAGATGACAGAATTGTCAAAATGCAAACACTTTATAAAATTATTTTAAATAGGATAATTTATGTAAAGTACATAAGAGTATGCCTAGTGTAAAGTAGGCATATACTAAATGATATATTCATTCATTGTTGGTATCCTCAGTTTTTGGTAATGAAGTTAACCAACAAATTCAAAGCATGTCTTAAATTGAAAAATGCTTTGGCAAACCAATGTGTAAATTTGATATTTTTGTCTCCATCTTACAAATTTACATATTGAACTCTGAGAGGTTAAGTGATTTGTTTACAATTACATATTTAGAAAGGTACAAGAATTGAGAATAAATAAAATGAATAAATAAAACATTTATCTCAAACTACATTTCTCCTTTTATTAATTTCTAGTAAGTGAATAAATATTCACTTTTCTACTTATAAGTAAGTACCAGCTTTATTCTCCACAGGGAGCTACACCAAGATAGCTATCATATTTTGCTACTTAATGTGATTTCTCATTTGTCTCCTAAACAACCTGTTTCAACATTAATCCTTTAGTCTCCTAGATTGTTCTCAAATGTCATAACTTTTCATTTGTTAGTGTTCCTCTTTATGTAGGACAACCAGAATTAAAATGTATAAATGTAGTTTCATTACTTCAGCATTCCATTTAAATTTTGTTTTCCCTGTTCTTTAAATAGGCTTTTGTTAATTTAAATTTTGATATGTATTTACATAAAAGCAGTGGTGTTTTGACTTCTTTATCACATGGATTATAGTTATCCCAATCCTTATTTCTTCTGTCATTGTATAATTATTTTTGTATAGCTAAGTGTAGACTTTCTTTTCTGCTTAGGATGTAGGAATCCACAGTGAATGTCCCTGCTACCGTAAAAACAAGAAAATGATTAATAATCTACAAAATCAATACTTTCTTTAAGCCCATCAGATTGCTAAATTTAAAGGCAACTATGTAAACTAATTCCTAAAGAGGATAGAGGTGACCTAGAACTGTTTCATTTTGGCAAAGCTTAGAATAAAGAAATCACCATACAACTGAGTAAGAAGAAATTTAAAAATAATAATAATTACAAGTAAAGTAAATTCAGGCTAACATACCAGTTTGGAATAGCTGGGGGTCCCAGAGAAAATGTGAGTCCATGTTAACTAGAAAGCTCTTCTTAACAGCACTTTACTTTATTTCCACAAGGAAGGTTGACTTATTTCCTCTTGGGGAAGTAGTAGAAGCAAAAACTTCTACCCCTTAAGAGAGGAATAGGAAACTGAGACTAAAAATTCTGTATAGTATGAACACACATTTGGTACCACTGGGAAAAGACAGGGAACGCTCCCCCAAGGCCAACCATATATAGAAGGAAGAGTTGGCTGCCATGACGAGTAAGAGAATAAATGCACAGAAAGTTCTACTCCAAAGTCTAGAAACACAGGCTTAGTCGAGACTGAGATTGAACCAGGGAAATAGCAAACCACCAACTGTATGCCTCACATATTTCAAGCACCAAAGAAGCAGTAACAGTCAGGCACTTGAGAAAGGGCAAAAATGTGTAGAAAGATCCTACCTGCGGTGCAGGTGTGCAAAACTGGCTAAACTTGAAAAGGGAGCTGGAGCACTTAAAAAAGTGTCTAACACTCTACTCCTTGCTTTATATACAAGGTAACAACAGCTTAGTAATGGAGGAATTTGAAAACTATGCATCTGTATTAGTCAGGGTTCTTCAGAGGAAGAGAATTAAAAGGGTATACAGATACAGATGTGTAGGAAAAAAATTACTATGAGAAATTGTCTTGTGCTATTATGGAGACTGAAAAGTCCCATGATCTGCCATCTCCATGCTGGAGGCCCAAGCTGGTGGTGCAATTTCAGTTTAAACTCAAAAGCCTGAGAACAAGGAGAACCAATGGTGTAAATCTTAATATGAGTCCAAAGGCCCAAATTCTCATTCAGCCCAAAAGTTCAAAAATCAGAAGCACTGATGTCCTAGGGCAGGAGAAGAGGTATGTCCCAGCTCAAGCAGAGAAAGCAGATGAATTATGCCTTGCCTTACTCTGCCTTTTTATTTTATTCAGGTGCTCAACAATAGATGATGCCTACCTGCACTGATGAGAGTCAACTTCTTACTCAGTCCACCAATTCAAACCCTGGTCTCTTCTGGAATGACCCTCATAGACACACCTGGGAAAAATGTTTTATCCGCTATGTGGTCATCCCTTAGCCCAGTCAAGTTGACATATAACGTTAACCATCATAGTATTCCTGAAGCTACCAATAGCAATAACAAAACCCAAACTGAGTTCAAGTAAGAACTAAATAAGCATATTCCCTACACTAACATCATACCTATTTCCAATAATAAATAATATTTTTAGTCTTTATCATTTATATACAATGCCTGATATTTACTTAAAAATTCAGGCACACAAAAATGTAAAAAAAAAATTATAATCATTGTCAAAAGGGATAAAAACAATCAATGAAATCAGACTCAGAAATGGCCTGATATTTGACTATGAGATAGGGACTTTTATTTATTTTATTTTAAGATTTTTATTTATTAGACAGAGAGACACAGCCAGAGAGGGAACACAAGCAGGGGGAGTGAGAGAGGGAGAAGCAGGCTTCCCGCCGAGCAGGGAGCCCGATGTGGGACTCGATCCTGGGTCTCCGGGTTCATGACCCGAGCAGAAGGCAGTCGCCCAACCAACTGAGCCACCCAGGCGCCCCAGACAGGGACTTTTAAATAACTAAACTATTACAGGAGCTAGAAAAGGTAGACAATATACATGTATGAGGAAATGTAACAAAATGTAGGCTAATTTAAGAAAGTAAGATAAAAATGCTAAAATTTTTAAAAACACTCTCAAAGATGAAGAATTCCTTTGATGGCTTTATTATTAGATTAGACACAAAAGAAGAGAGAAAAAAAAAGAGAGAGAGAGAGAGAGAGAATCCCAAGCAGAGAAACAATAGGAAACAAGGAAGCATATATGTAACTGGAGAACCAGAAGGAGGAGATAATTGGGATGCAGAGAAAATATTTGAAGAGATAATGGCCAAGAAGAGCATAGAACCCTTATCAGAATATATACTAAAAAAAAAACCAAAACCCACCTACTTAGACACATCTTATTCAAAATGTGGGGACAAAAAGAGAAAGAAAATCTTGAATGCCATCAAGGGGAAAAAAAGAAACTTTATATACCAAGAAAAACACATAGATTGTCTTTGAATGTATTGACTAGGAATAATGCAAGCCAGAAGACAATTGATTTAATCATTATACCACTGGAGGGAAAAAAAATAAAAACACAGAAAGCAGAAACATACATAAAAATATATCTTCCAGTATTGTTAAAACATCAATGATCCCTGGGTACCTGGCTGGCTCAGCTGTTAAGCATCTGCCTTCGGCTCAGGTCATGATTCCAAAGTACAAGGATCGAGCTGCACATCAGGCTTCCTGCTTAGCAGGAAGCCTGCTTCTCCCTCTCTTCACTCTTCCTGCTTGTGTTCCCTCTAAAGCTGTGTTTCTGTCAAATAAATTTAAAAAAATCTTTAAAAAAATATCAATGATCCCAAATTGATTTGTGGATCCCATTCAGTTTCAAACAAAACTGTAGCAGGGCTTTTATTGGGGGGGAGGTTGTTATAGATTGAAAAATTTATCCCAAAATATTTATAGACACATAAAAAAACTAAAACAATAAAAGAATTTTTGAAAGCCAAGAATAAAGTAGGACTACCGATACTCGATTTCAAGATTTAAATCTACAGTAATTCAGATAATTTAATATTGGCATAAGGATAAACATGAAGATCATTGGAGCAGAATCAAGAGTCCAGAAATAGGACTACATATATACTAGAAATTAAATTCCACCAGAAGATGGCAAGGCAATTCAATGGTAAAAGCATAGTCTTTCCAAAAAAATGTTTATGCACCAATTGGATATCTAAACACAAAAAATATTTGATGTGTAATTTGCAAAATAAAGAAAAATTAACACAAATTAAATCATAAAATTAAGCACAAAACCCACAACTCCTTCTAAAAAAGTCATTCAAGAAAATGACTTTTGGGATAGGCAAAGTGTTTTGACTTTGGGATAGGCAAAGTGTTTTGAGGCAAGACACACACACCAGAAACTATAAAAGAAAACCAAATTGACAACTGCACTTCATTCATCAAACTTAAAAATTTTTGTTCTTCAAAGAACTAAAGGGTATAAAAAGACAACTACATACTTGGAGATAATATTTACAAATCTTATACAGGCATACCTCAGAGATACTGCAGGCTTGTTTCCAGACCACTGCAATAAAGTGAATTAAATGAGTTATTTGGTTTCCCAGTGCATATCAAAGTTGTGTTTATACTATACTGTAGTCTATTAAGTGTGCAAAATCATTTTGTTTAAAAATACAATATACATACCTTAATTAAAAAATGCTATGTTGCTAAAAAACACTAATCATCATCTGAACTTTCAGTGAGTTCTAACCTATTTACTGATAGAAGTTTGCTTCAATATTGATGTCTTATGACATCATGGTGGCAATTGCAGATGGTTGGGTGACTATGGCAATTTCTTAAAATAAGACAACTATGAAAAAAGACAACAATGAAGATTGCTATATCTATTCTTTTGTGAACAATTTCTCTGTAGTGTGATACTTTTGATAACATTTTACTCACAGTAGAACTTCTTTCAAAATTGGAATCCTCTCAGATCCAGTCACTTTAATCAACTGGGTTTATATAACATTCTAATTGCTTTGTTGTCATTTTAACAGCCTTTGCCGCATTTTCACCCGTAGAGAGAGAATCTTAAGCAGACTCCATGCTTAAAACAGACACAGATGCTGGCTTGGTTTCAGGACGCTGAGATTATGACCTGAGCCGAAATCAAGAGTTGGGTGCTTAACCAGCTGAGCCAACCAGGCGCCCCAGAAGTAGATTCCATCTTAAGAAACCACTCTTTTTGCTCCTCCTCAAGAAGGAACTCCTCACCCATTAAAGTTTTATCATGAGATTATAGCAACTCAGTCCCATCTTCAGGCCCCATTTCTCATTCCAGTTCTCTTGTTACATTCTACCACATCTGCACCTATTTCTTCCACTGAGTCTTGAACCCCTCAAAGTTCTCCACAAGGATTGGAATCCACTTCTTCCAAACACCTGTTCATGTTGACATTTTGACCTCTTACTATGAATCACAAGTGTTCTTAATGGCATCTAGAGCAGTGAAAATTCTTCCAGAAGATGTTCAATTTACTCACCATCAGAGGAATCACTGCCTATGACAGCTATAAGCCTTACAAAATGTGTATTTCTTAAATAATAAAACTTATTTTTTCTCATTTATTTTTTATTATATAAATCACCATATAGTACATCATTAGTTTTTGATGTAGTGTTCCATGATTTATTGTTTGCCTGTAATATCCAATGCTCCATGCAATACATGCCCTCCTTATTATCCATCACCAGGCTCACCTGGTGATGCCCCCACCCAATAATAAGACTTTAAAGTTGAAATTACTCTTTGATCCATGGGTTGAAAAATGGATGCTCTGTTAGCAAGCATGATAACATTAATCTCATTATACATCTCCATCAAAGCTCTGGGGTAACTAGGTTTGCTGTCAACAAGCAGTAATACTGATTTATTTTTTAAAGATCGTTTTTATGTAATCTCCACACCCAATGTGGGGCGTGAACTCAAAACCCTGAGTCACATGGTCTATCAACTGAGTCATATGGGCACCCCTGAGCAGTAATATTTTGAAATAAATCTTTTTTCTGAGCAGTAGATCTCAGTAGTGGGCTTAAAATATTCGGTAAACTGTGTTGTAACCGACGTGCTGTGATCCAGGCTTGGTTGTATCATTTACAGAGCACAGAGAGAGCAGACTTAGCATAATTCTTAAGGGATCTAGAATTTTCAGAATGGTGAATGAGCCTTGGCTTCAACTTAAAGTCACCAGCTGCATTAGGCCCCTAACAGGAGAGTCAGCCTATCCTTTGAAACTTTAAAGCCACCATTAACTTTTCCTCTCTAGTTCTAAGAGTCCCAGATGGCATCTTCTTCCAATTTAAGGCCGTTTCATCTCAATTGAAAATCTGCTGTTTAGTGTAGCTGCCTTCATTAACTTTAGCTAGACCTTCTGAGTAACTTGCTGCAGCTTCTCCATTAGCACTTCCTGCTCTACCTTGCACCTTTATGATCTGGTGATGGCTTTTTTCCTGAACCTCATGAACCCACCTCTGCTAGTTTTAAATGTTTCTTCTGCAGCTTCCTCACCTCTCTCAGCCTTCATAGAGTTGAGAGTTGAGTAGGGCCATGTTCTAGATTAGCCTTTGGCTTGAGGGAATATTTTGACTATTCTATTGTGACTATTCTATTCAAACCATTCAAACTTTCTCCATATCAGTAGTAAGGCTGTTTTTCTTATCATTCATGTTTTCTGGAATAGAACTTTTCATTTCCTTCAAGAACTTTTCCTTTGCATTCACAGCTTGGCTAACTGGCACAAGAGGCTTAGCTTTCTATCTATCTTGGTTTCTGACATACCATCCTCACTAAGTTTAACCATTTGTAGCTTTTGAGTTGAAGTGAGAGACATGCAGCTTTCTTTCACATAAACACTTAGAGGCCATTGTAGGGTTATTAATTGGCCTAATTTTAATATTGCTGTATACTCCTCAGGGAGTAGGGAGTCCTGAGGAGAGGAGGAAGGAAGGGAAATGGCTAGTTGGCAGAGCAGTAAGAACCCATACAGCATTTATCAATTAAATTTGTCATCCTATATGGACATGGTATATGGTGCCCCAAAACAATTATAATAGTAACATCACCATAACAAATATAAGGATAATGAAAAATATTGAAATATTGCAAACATTACCAAAATGTGACACAGAGACATAAAGTAATCAAATATTGTTGGAAAAATAGCATAAATGGACTGGCTTGATGAAGAGGTGTCACAAAACTTCAATTTGAAAAAACAGTATCTATGAAGCACAGTATGTCTGTGTCCATTAAAAAGTTTCTATGAGCAAAATAAGTCAATCAGAGAAAGACAATTAGCATATGATCTCTCTGATATGAGGAATTTGAGAGGGAGGACAGGGGTTCATGGGGGGAAGGATAGAATGAAACAAGATGGGACCAGGGAGGTAGACAAACCATAAGAGTCTCTTAATTTCAGGAAAAAAACTGAGAGTTGCTAGAGGGTGGGGGGAAGGATAGGGTGGCTGGGTTATGGCAAAAATAAAAGTTAATTTAAAATAATAATAATAAAACAAAAAGCTCATATGAACTCTCACAATTCAATAATAATAATAATAATAACAATAACACACACACTAAAAGTAGAAAAGAATTGAACAGACTCTTATAAAGAAAAACCCAAATGAGATTCATTACACACATATTAACATGGCTAAACAAAATGGCAATGCCTAGTGTTCACAAGGATGCAGAAGCACTCTTGTATGTTGAATTCAGGAAAGCAAAATGGTACAGCCACTGGGAGAGCAATGTAGCACTTCATATATAATATTAAACATGTGCATATTATGTATATAACATAATATAGATGTAATATAAAAATAATATAATATAGATAATATAAATAATATAGTATAATAATATAATATGCAACAAGTAATCCCCCTCCCAGGCATCTAGCAAAGAGAATAAAGACATATATCCAGAAAAAGACCTATAGACAAACATTTATAACAGCAACTGTAGGCATTAAGAAAAATATGCATCAATAGATGAATGAATTAATAAATCTTGATACAGCCACACAGTTAAATATTGTTTAGCAATAAAGGAACATAATATTGATAACACCTAATAAAGGGGAATCTTAAATTTATTATGCAAAATGAGAAAAGAGACACACAAGATTGCATACTTTATGGTTCTGTTTATATTACATTCTGGAAAAGGCAAAGTATACAGGTAGAAATCAAGTCAATAATTTCCAGGGCTGAGTGTGGCGTGGACTAACTACAAAAGTGCGTGGAGAAACCGTGTAATAATGGGAATATTCTATGTTTTCATAGCAACAGTGGTTACCCAACTGCACCCATTGGTTAAAACCTATGTAACTGTACACCTAAATAGAAAATTTTACCATTTGTAAATTACATTTCAATTACCATGATTTAAAATAACCTAAATGATTTTCTTTATATTACTTTCTGCATCAAGGTTTTTCAAAATTTAATTTTGTCATTCAGCATATTAGTAAACTTTCTCTCCTAGCTCATGTATTTCACTGTTTTGAAAAAAAGGGCTTTTAATCTCCCTTCAAGGTGACATTGATCAATTCAATCTATAGTGTCTTTGGTTGGTTGACCAAACAACTTTAAACCCACAAAGACTGCAGCTACTAGACAGATTGACATAACATGGACCACAAGGACATCAAAATTCTATGACCTTCCTCTACCCTGTCAGCAGAAAGTTCTTGCAATGCAGAAACTGAACTATAGAAAAAAGGCTGATGTTGATGAAATTATTTCAAAGTACCAATTTCTTTCTTGAATCCCTTTATAAACAAAACAACAACAACAACAACAACAAAAGCAAAAACGGGCACCTGGGTGGCTCAGTGGGTTAAAGCCTCTGCTTGCCGCTCAGGTAATGATCTCAGGGTCCTGGGATAGAGGCTCTCATCGGGCTCTCTGCTCAGCAGAGAGCCTGCTTCCTCCTCTCTCTCTGCCTGCCTCTCTACCTACTTATGATCTCTCTCTGTCAAATAAATAAATAAAATCTTTAGGAAAACAACAACAACAACACTTCTGTGGCTATTCCATGTGTAAATTAATGTGGATAGGTCTAATTGTCTGACTTTGTTTCTCGCTCACACTTATCCTTTTTATGCTGAGTGTATATGAATTCATGGTAAATGTTTAAAATTTGAATAATGTTGGTGGCAGACCCAGAGGAAAGATCAGCATATATGCAAATCAGCAGCTCTGTGAGTACTTTCAGCCAATAGCTCTTAACCTTTGAATGAAGGAAGTAAGGGTCCCTGTAGGTAGTCACATATTTGCTGAATCAATGAGAAAGAGATGAAACTTCTTCCCAGAAAAAAGAAAAAAAAGACATATATCTTATTTATGTAAAAAGGAGTTGGAAGACTGTGAATCCCATCCCATCCTTTCATTCTGAGGTCACCAAATCTTAAGAGAAGGATTACTATTATAATGGTTTATGAAGAACTTGCTAAGTTCTTGAACTATTTTAACATACTTGGGAAGGTGATAAATCTAGCAAAGTGGTAGTTTACTTGTATAGTCCCTGAAAAAATATGTATCAATTGCATTTTGACATGATATTTAGTGATTTTTATGTAGGCTCTCATGTCCTTTACTTAGGTGTCTATTGAGAAGTTTCTTAAAAATACAAATTTCAGGACTTTACCTACTGAAACTCTGCATCAGATTGTACAGAATTTCTATTTTTAAATGTACTGGGTTCTTCTGTTAAATAGGCAAGTTTGGAAATATGGTTCAAAAATTAGTAAGTTCTGTGTTGTTAATGTTTTAAGTCACAAGATTATCTAACATGTTCTTTATGTCAAACTTTTTTTCAATGCAAAAAATTGCTGATGACAAATTTATTTCTAAAAACCATGAAAATTCCATGCCTTTATAACTATTTTATTTTATTTTAAGATTTTATTTATTTATTTGACAGAGAGAAACACAGCCATAGAGGGAACAAAAGTAGGGGGAGTGAGAAAGGGAGAAGCAGGTCCCCTACCAAGCAGGGACCCCAATGTGGGGCTCGATCCTGGGACTCCTGAATCATGACCTGAGCCAAAGGTAGACGCTTAATGACCAAGCCACCCAGGCTCCCCTTTCATAACCATTTCAAACATTTGTTCTGGGCAGAATAATTTATAGATGTCTTTAGCAATAAGGAAGAAATCATTACCAAGTGAAATACTGACTGTAAAGGATTAATAACATAAAATAGTATAATTTTCAGAAAAATAACATACATATTCATAGTTTTTTCTTGGGAAAATATCACTGAAATTAATACTATAAAGATCTCTAAGAATCAGCACTACTAATCAGATATTCAATATTAGAGAGACCTTTAAAATATTATGCATACATTTTTTTTTTTAAGATTTTATTTATGTGACAGAGAGAAACACAGCCAGAGAGGGAACACAAGCAGGGGGAGTGAGAGAGGGAGAAGCAGGCTTCCCGCCTAGGAGGGAGCCCGATGTGGGACTCGACCTCAGGTCTCCGAGACCATGACCTGAGCCGAAGGCAGTTGCTTAACCAACTGAGCCACCCAGGCGCTCCTGCATACATGTTTTGTAATTTTTTTCCTTCACATCTACTCTACTTATAAAATATTTTAATATTAATTTTTTTTCTATATTCATTGCCTCATGATTTGCTTCAGAAGTTAAACTTCTATACTCCTGGTTTATGCCACCTCCCTGTAGATCAGACAAATATATTCTTCTTTTTTACCTATGGAAACTGACACAATTTCTCTGATAAACTTTCTAGTCTTGTTTTGATCAACAAAAATGCAGTATACACAATTCTGAAGGGCTCAAATTGCAACAAATCCTGGTTCCATCTCTATTTCTAGTGAGAAATCTCACCTCGTATTCACCCTTACATATCCAATCCTGTGCACCCAACTCTGTAACAAGTCTCCAATTCTTAATTATGTTCTTATGACTTAAATGTTGTTCTCATTTCTATAGAAGGATGTAATGACTAAGAGATAATTTAAAAATTTACTCTTTTTCATTCAACAGTTATAGTGTGCCCACTATAGCCGGATATTAGGAACAAAAACAAAAAGGAGAGTCTCTTCCATAGAGAATTTACCATTTAGTGACAAATATCAGAATATAAAATACAAACTGCTATAAATAGAAAACTGCAGTGTAGAAGTATAGAAAAATAGATGTAGATATCTGACAATGATTGCTATGTCATGTGAGATATGTCCATAAAGATTTTACTTACTTATTTTTAAGATAATATTTATTTGGCAGAGAGAAACACAGCTAGAGAGGGAACACAAGCAGGGGGAGTGAGAGAGGGATCAGCAGCTTCCCACCGAGCAGGGACCCCGATGCAGGGTTCGATTCAGGGACTCTGGGATCACAACCTGAGCTGAAGGCAGACACTTAGTGACTGAGCCACACAGATGCCCCAGTTCATAAAGATTTTAAGGTAAAAATACTTCACTACAGTGAATCAACACATTAGACGTTATTTATTTTCAAATATTCTTGGAGACTTTGTAATTTGGACCTTTTGTTTTTGCTAAAAATGAGTCAGTCTTCTATAGAATTTTGTGGGTAGGCACAAAATGACTAGGTCTTCAGGAATAGCAATACAGTGAGGAAAAACTAAACTTGGATGTTTTTCACAACCTCCCATTCTGACAACTCAGCTAACTTGCAGAAGAAAATGGTACCCTTGGAAGGGTCCCATTTAATCAACCTATTCCCAGGCAGCTAGTTGAAGCCCTTGGGGAATGGTACCATATTGGAAAATAAGTATTAGTATCTTTTATTAAAAATCTGGGAAATTGTTTGGGTGCCAGGATGGCTCAGTCAGTTAAGTGTCCACCATTGTCTCAAATCATGACCCAGAGTCCTGGGATCAGTGGAGTCGAATCAGGCTCCCAGCTTAGCAGAGAGTCTGCTTCTCCCTCTGCCCCTTCCCAGATCATGCTCTCTCTCTCTCTCTCTCTCTCTCTCTCTCTCTCTCTCTCTCAAATAAATAAGTAAAATGGATATAAAGAAAGGCATGGATTGCACAGAGCACTGGGTGTTACATACAAACAATGAATTATGAAACACTACATCAAAAATGAATGATGTATAGTATGGTGACTAACATGATATAAAAAAAAGTCAGAAAAAAAAAAGCTGGGAAGTTATAAGTCAGACTATATTTGCTGAATCTATGTTGTTGGTACTATGCATAGCATTCATCCCTGCTGCATGTCTACTTTATGTAAGAGACAGTCTGTAAGGACAAGGGTGGTTGGGGAAAGAGGCTAACTGATAATCATATGGCATAGCATCATGCTCCTGGGATTATAAATATCTTATTCTGTTGAAACTACTCCTTGGTGAGCATTCACAGCTGGATCAAAAAAAATCTTGATATTCTGTGCTCCTTCAGAGACATCTATCCAGATATCTCTTCCCATTTCTTCTTGTCACTAATTTTCCAATGTGCTCCTTACAATCTCAGATCTTAATCACAACCTATGAGTCAGTGTGGATTCTGCCTCTGACCATCTCTCATTTTAGGAAAAACAAAACAAAACAAAACAGGTATACCACTCACAAGTTCCGCCTACTGGGAGGCCTTTTCATTCTCACTTTATTTGGAGGCATCATGGAGTGAAATTATGGAGCTATTGTTGTCTACTTTGGGGAGCTTCTGGTCAATCCTAGAGAGCCACATGTAAATAAGGCCTCAGTTTTTCTTCCCTCAGTTACTAGTCATAGGAAACTCCTAATGGAGTTCTAAGGATAATGACTGAGAGGGGCGATGGAGCTGGATTATGGGCTGTAGGCATCTGAGCCATTTGCTCATGTGACTTAATCTATGCCTTCGGATTTCACTCAAGTCTGATCTCATGTGTGTTGTTCGCATTTGATGATAGGCTTCTGTCCATGCCCAACAATACCAATTGGTGAAGGGTAGCTCAGGCTGTACGGTAACTTGGTGGCTCATGGAAAGTGTTCATTTTCTGCTACAGACCAGTAGCAAGCCAGAATCACTTCTTAAAGGAAGATAATAATCTGAAAAGAATGACATTGCTTTGCTCTAAAATCTTTAAAGTCTACTTTGTGATTCACCAAGAGGAATTTTTCCATCAGTACCATACACTATCCCTATCTGCTACCATCATTTCGAACATAATTGGATTTTCAGTATCCTGTGGTCCAAGTGGTAGAGCACCTTATGCAATAATCTAAAGTCATTGCCGAATCTTCTCTTTTTTGAGTCCTGATAAAAAATGATAAAAGCCCTAATAAGAACAGACTTTAGGGGTGCCTGGGTGGCTCAGTTGGTTAAGTGACTGCCTTCAGCTCAGGTCATGATCCCGGAGACCCGGGATCGAGTCCCACATTGGGCTCCCTGCTCGGCAGGAAGACTGCTTCTCCCTCTCTCACTCCCCCTGCTTGTGTTCCCTTTCTGGCTGTGTTTCTCTCTGTCAAAAAAATAAAATCTTAAAAAAAAAAAAAAGAACAGACTTTAAGTTTATCTGGAAAATGGGTTGGAGTAATAAACAGGAATTATGAATATGTTGCCTCCAAAATCCAGAGATGGTCTCTTCCTTCCTTAATAATAGGACGGACCTGATACAGCAAATTTCCTTTCACCTTCAAAGGGATATTGGAATATGTGCAGGCCATTGGACCCCTAGAAATTTCATCTAGGGTGTAAAGCTCTGGATTTCTGTGGAATTCTTTGCCACCTTCAGCTAGATGTGCCTTATGAAGGTGTTTAGAATAGTTCTTCCTTCTTTTTTTACCAGGTGTAGTCACTATGGTGTCATCAAGGTAATGGAACAGTATGATATCTTATACAATAGAAAAGTAACTGAAGTGCCTTTAGACTAGATGATGTCCTTAGGACCAATGTTAGATTTAGCCCTGAGGTAACTCAGCAACAGTATACTGCTGACCCTCTCAGCTGTAAGTCAACTTCTAATGTTTGCACCAATAAAATGTCTGCTGAATACTATCTGTCAGGGGACTGTAGAAACTCCATCAGTGAAAACACATGAAAACAACTCTTACTGGACTAATTACCTCCTTAGATATTTTATATTTCACTGTTATTCTTTCTTTTTTTTTTTAAGATTTTATTTATTGACAGAGAGAAACACAGCCAGAGAGGGAACACAAGCAGGGGGAGTGAGAGAGGGAGAAGCAGGCTTCCTGCCAAGCAGGGAGCCGGATGTGGGACTTGATCCCGGGTCTCCAGGATCATGACCTTAGCCGAAGGCAGTCACTTAACCAACTGAGCCACCCAGGTGCCCCACTTTTATTCTTTCATAACCATCTGCCTTTGGCATAAGGCAACTAGACAAACTAAACATGTATGTCATAAGAAGCACTACTCCTTCATATTTTAAATCCTTGATGTGGTAGAAATGTGGTATTACATTTTGTTTATTAGGCTGCTAGATAAATGTAGTTCTATGGCTTTTACTTGGGTTTTTCTTCACAAGTCAAGAACGAATCTAGTTTTCTGCCAGCTGCTGGGTCTGTGCCTCACAACCATGCATTTTATAGCTGGGGTAAAATCACATGATGAGTTTAGGTGCACACAGGCCTACTGTGGTAACCAAACCTTATATCCAATTGTCTCTATAGACATCTACTATGGCTACTGGACTACGTTGCATTTTGGATCTCAGGAATTGCTTGCCAGTTAGAACCAGGGTATTATAGCTTATAGCCTCATAGTCTAGATATTCAAATTCTATGATACACAGTCACTCTGATAAATGTTGGCAGTGTTTCTTGGAGAAAGGCTAGGAGGCAGATTTACAGAATAAGTTTTTGTCTGTGTGGCCATAACCTTTTCAAGGGAATGCAATGTCCCCTTTATTAAGAAACTGAGCCCAGAAACTCCCTCAAGAGTAAAAATTGGTTGAAGGGCTTGGACTACCTTGTGGCAATTCAAATGCCATCTCTCTTCACCAGACATAGTGTTTTCCTGACTATACAAATCAATATGATTCTATAGACTAACCATCTACTTTAGTTCTAAGGATACCATGATCAGCTTACTAGCACAGAGGACCTCTACAGATCAAACTGCACTGATTACTGTACTTTCCATTTCTGTAACTAGTGATTAAGTGTTGCCACTCAGTTCCTGATGTCCTGGGGTTTTATCACACCCACTGAATATAAGGAATCCCTGGGATCCCATTATCCTTATTGGATATGGAGAATCCAGTTTGATGGCACCATTTGCTGCTGTAATCCCTGGCCTACAGGTAATAGCCACCCCAGAATTTTCAGCGTCCTTGAGGAATACATTAATGCTAAGGAAATGTCCTTGGACAAATTTAGGTGCATAGATTAGAGTTGGTGAGTGAGATAAATCCATGCTAACAACCATTTCTTCCTAAAGATTTGGATACCTACTTTTCAGTATCACAAATATTTTAACTTCATTATTTCTTACCTTTTGGTAAAAGGATTAATCAACCATTAAAGCAAACTGCTACACATACTCTTAGCCCCTTTTTAGCATATTGAATTTAAAATCTTTGCTTAGTACATGTGCTCATTTAACACATTTGACAATGCAGCATTATAATCCTTCCACTGTGATCCAAAAAAAACTTAAAATTTATACTTATAAAGACTCCCCAGGTTTCTGTCAATAAAAATAATTCTTTTTGTGTGCATGGCACCTGATCACAAAGCTAAGAGGAGACATGAAGACTATACATGGTTTCTCAGTATTTACCTGTAGTTTCTGTGTTCTTTGCTGAACCAAGGGCTACACTGAAACAACAGATGGGGGAAATAAGCAAGTTGAAGGACCTCTGGACCTTAATGCCCTAGGAAACTATATTATTTTTTAGCTGCTAGTCAAAACAATACAAATAGACACAATACAGGCTATAAACTAGATGTTAAGGGAGTTAGGTATTGGATAAGGCCCATTCAAAAATGCTCTGGGACTACGATTTCAGTGCCAGTCCTGCCAGCAAGGCATTTTTTTTTAAATAAAATATGTTAGACTATATGATTAATTGATATAATAAAGCTCATCAAGACCTTTAGGTTTTTCATTAAATGTCAGGCTTTGATGAATCTCCAAGGGCTGGATCTCTTTCCTGTAAGTGTCTCATATCCTGAACAGGAATATATTCCTTTGAAACATGGCTGCTTAAGGGTCATTCTTTAAAACTCTTTCCCACCTTTGACACTTTTATGGGCTGGTCCTTTAAAATAAAATATGAAACGTTTTCACAGTAATGATGCGCTAGTATGTAGTCACTGAAATAATAGTGTTGGTTAACCTGAGAGGGGAGAGTTGTCTTGGCAGACATAGGGATGATTTCCTTTAAAGCTGAGATCATGACTTACTGTCATCTAAAACACAATACCACATAGCAGGTCAAAACATGGGCTCTGGAACCTAAATCCCTAGATTTAAATCTCAGCTTTCCCTCTTACTTGTTATGTGATATGGGAAAGTAAATCTCTATGTTTAGTTTCTCCAGCTGTAAAATACAGAAATTGTAATAGTAAATGTCTCCCAGGATTGTTACAGGCTTTCAATAGTTAAGATATCCAATGTTTAGAAACCTGCAGAACTGTATCATTTTTAGTTCTTGATATTTTGTATTCTTTCTCATGTCTTCTTTATTTGCCATAATTTTGTATGGATCAGCAAAAAAATATCAACAACATATATTTCTATATCATTTAATGATTTATAGAGAATATTACTAAAGTTATTTTTCTAATCTTCATATCTGTTTGGGTAGGAGTAATTGTCATCTCTATTTTCTAATTAAGAAACCTTTTGTTACTGAGATAACTGAGAAATGTCATGGTTTGTTAAAAGTCACAAAAATAATTAATGTGGACAGGATTTAATTTTATGTGACCTAATTCTACATTTCATCTTTTTCCAAATATAACTTAATTATATGATTTGATTTGTGATGCCTACAAGGGTTTACTTATGTAATTCCAACTTTCCTGTACTTTCATTACTTCATTCATTTTTTTCATTCAGAAAATAGCTCTGATGGGACAATATACTGGACATTGGGAACAGTGAGCAAAAAGAAGAAGAGATACAATTTTTTGTTATCGAGGAGTGACAGCCTAAATAAGAGACAAAAATTGAAAAAATGTTTATGGAAAATATGTTTAAAAATGAAGATGTATGTAATTTATATTATAGAGAGCTCAAAAAAAATGCTAGCTCCATGAGAACATGCAAGTGTTTTGTTTATTATGGTATCTTTAATATATAGAAGAATGCTTGTGTTAAGTAATCTAGTGCTTAGTGACTATTTATTAAATCAAATAAATCAGTGAATTATAAAATATAACAAGTGAAGGAAGGGAGGAAAAGTACTGAGGAAAGGAAAAGGAGGGAAGGAAAAAGTACTGAGTGCTATTGGATAGCATAATGAAGGACTTAATTTAAATTGGGGAACTAGGGCTTGCTTGAAAATGTGCCAGTTAAGTGGTAACTTAAAAGAGTACAACAATCAGTTGAAGGGTTAAGGGTGAATGGAGTGATCCAGGTAGGGGGAAATCACCTGCAAATCTCAAAGGTATCAATGAGTCACAACAATGAAAAAACCAAAGGAGGGTCATTCTGGCTGGAACACTTGAAGGAAGAAGAGAGGTGCTAGGATGGAGTAGGGAAGAGAGGGAAGAACCAGAAACTAGAGGGTCTCAAAGGCCATAAAAATAATATTACATTTTTATCCTACAATAGGAAATCATTGAATGGTTTGCACAGAACTTAACCAATTTTCTACCTGGTAATTATAGAAAAATAAATCAGAGGTAGGTATGATTGGAAATGGAAGGTGTTTTTGTAGTCCAAGTAAAAGAGAATGGCTGCTTGGATTAATGGGCAGTAGAAATAGAAAGAAGTTGGAAAACAATAATTATAATTACAATAATTAAGATTAACTGCTTACTATGTGCCCAACACTGTTCTAAGAGTTTTATATAAGTTGACTAATTTCATTTTTCAGCAATCATATGGGGATTAAGGTATTAAAAATAAGTAAGCTTCTTATTCTTACATAATTAGTAGTAGATAATCTTAAATTTGAAAAAGGACTGTCTTACTTATGAGACTGTGGTCACTGCAATCTATTTACCCTGGATAGACTGGAGATAATATCAGGGAATTCTGAAGAGTTCATGATAGATTAGATGATGTGTATATCGAGAAAAACTGAGGTTTCAGTTAGACTAGGCTGGTAGAAATTCCAGACTTGCAATGCAATTTGAAGGGAATCATTTCCTTTCTTATTTTATTAAAGACTATTTATTTATTTATTTATTTATCTTAGAGAGGTGGGGAGGGGCAGATAGTCAGGAAATGACAAAAATCTTAAGCAGATTCCCTGTTAAGCACAGAGCCTGATGTGGGGCTTGATCTCACAACCCCAAGATCATGACCTGAGCTGAAATCGAGTCAGATGCTTAACCAACTGAGACATGCAAGTGCCACTTTCCTTTTTGAAAATGTATATATAGATGCAGATATAGATATAGATATATAGATATAGATATAGAGCTTGGGAAATAGATGAGGTTGCCTCATGTGAGAGTGTGATGCAAAAAGAAGTTGAACTGATATTTGAGCAATTCCATGATGTTGGGCCAGATAGAACAAATATGTAAAGAAACTTAAAAAGAGTTAGCTAAAGATGCATGAGAAAACCCGGGAAAGTATGGTGTCATGACATGTATGAGTGTTTTGAGGAGGAGGAAATGGTCAACTAGATCAAATACAACAAGGTGACTAAGCAGGACATCTGCTGGATTTAGCAACATATAGAGGCATTGGAGTCATGGAGCAGAAGGCAGACCATAGAGTTTGATGAGTGATGACTGTCGGAGAAGTAGGGCGGGTGGCTATTGATGGGAGTAAGTGATAAACATGGAAGACAGAGTGGGAAATGGGTTACTATGAGTATATGCATATTTTAATGTTATACATGAGCATATTTGCATATTGGTGGGGAAATCAGGTAGAATGAAAAATATAGAAGAAACAAGAAAGAGTAGAGATAACCAGCAGCAGAAAGCCGTATTAAGAAATTGCAATACAGGGGTGCCTGGGTGGCTCAGTTGGTTAAGCCTCTGCCTTTGGCTCAGGTCATGATCCCGGAGTCCCTGCTCGGTGGGAAGCCTGCTTCTTCCTCTCTCGCTCCTCCTGCTTGTGTTCTTCTCTAGCTGTGTTTCTCTCTGTCAAATAAATAAAATCTTAAAGAAAAAATAGAAATTGCAATACAGAACTGAACAAAAGAATGGGATGGAGTCAGGGTTAGAAGTTTGAAAGCTAGAATCCATTGCCATCTGTCACCAAGGATCAGTTTCTGAACTTGCTTTCTTGGCTGCATTTTAGAGGTCACATACAGGATTCAGGAAGTTGAACAGATTGACAAAGAGTCTGTGCCTTCAGTCTTGAAATTTCTTTGTGTTGGCCCTCTCTTCTGTGTAAGTAATAACTTGATTATATAAATTAAGATGACTTGGTTTTTTAATTTTGATCATATTGGCCTATAAATAGGAAAAGTAGTTAATTCTCATGATCCCATAGGAAGGAATAAGTTAAGCAACAACATCTAGATTTCATCTAGAGATGGACACTTGAGACTGATGATGTTGAAGAGAGATCTGTTAAGGGTTCCATAAATATATAAAAGGAGTAAAGCCATTAATGTGTTTATTCATTTGATTATACGTTGAATATTTTTATTCTGCAGCTATGTATTGAGTGTCTATTACTTGCTAGCCAGTGCTTTGGACAAAGCGGGTGATGAAAATAAATGAAATATCTGCCATCATTGTGCTATACTCTAGGGGGAGAAAGGTAAAGAAACACATTATTAGATAATATTAAATATACACATATTATAATCAGAAGTCTGATAAGCACTATGACTATAGTATAAAATTTAAAAGCACAAAACTGATAGTTTGAATAGCAATCCAGATAGTTTCCAAAAATGGTGGCATATTCTATTTTACAAATATGAAGTGGTTGCTTTAAGTAAACAGAGCATTATATGCATCTGTAATTTAGAACTGTTAAGTCTAATGCCTGGTGACACATAGTAAACATTCAGTAGGTTTCAACTATTATTATAGGACAGACTATACAACAGACTAGCATGGAATGAATAAGCAATAAGGCTTTGGGGGAAAAGATGAGCCCTAAACTTAACTAGGAAGAATGAAGAGCAGGCAAATGAAGAAGAGGAAAGGCCTCCTAAGCTGAGGGAGGAGCATCAGACAAGACAAAACAGGTATAAGTAAAAGGGATAAGTTGAGGGACCTGTTATTGTTTTGACTGAAGAACAGTGTGTGGTTATCTGAAGAAAAGCGCTCTGGGAGAACTAGAACAGGACTGCAGTGTCTTCTGTCTCAGGAGAAGCCAGGCATCATGATATTGGTGAGATGAGAACAACAGTGTCCACTAATCCTCTCCACTCTCCCTATTAGATTGTAGCTACTAGAAATAACTACTTGATGCAGAGCATTATATGCAAGGCTGGAGTAATACATTTGATTTGAAATCTACTTTCAATGAGTTAACCACAATGACATTTTTTGAGTAATTTCTAATATACATGTACTGTTTAAAGTGATCCCCATATATTAATCCATTTAATCCTTAAAACAACTCTATCAGCTAAATAGAATTCTTATTTCCTTTGTATAAGTAAAAAGACTGAGAACCAAGTTGTAAGTCTTGTTCACCATTGTACTGTCAAGGTCAGGCACAGTGTCTGATGTCAGAATTTCTCAATATATATTTTTAACAAATAAATTAATAATGGCCAGATGAATCATGTCAAAACCTGGCTTTGTTGAGGCCAGCGTTCCATGTACATAATCAGGTTACTGTCTCACTCGTTATACTATGAGGTGATGATAGGACAATGGTTCTCAAATTTCTGACGCATGATTATTTCCAGAGGTTCTTGCTAAAAATATTAATTCATTAGTCTGGAGAGAAGTCCATGAATCGGCATTTTAGTAGGGAACACAAACATTTTATTTTAAGATAATACATGAACAAATTCTGGAAAACAAAAATTTTTTGTGCAGCATGAGTTGATAGTCATTGCAGCTAGATGTAAAATGAGTGATGGTGGTTGTGGTTTAGACTATTAAAGGAAGGAGGAGGGGAATGGTGACTTCAAAGACAGTATACAGAAATCACCAACTACAGTGGAATCTGGTTATCTATCTCCTTCATCCATATTGCAGGGCTTCTCAACTTCATTTTGTTGACAATTTGAACTTTATAATTCTTTGTTGTAGGACAGCTTTCTTTTGAATTTTAGAAACAACTCTGGACTCTACCCCTAGATGCCAGCAGCTTACACCACACTCCCCAGTTTGTGACAATGGAAAATATTTCCAGTACTGATAAATATCTCATGGGGTCAAATGCCTCAAGTTGGAAATGACTGCCATAATGGAAGACAGAGAGCTTTCTCTAGTCCCTTACCAATAGCAATCCCTGGCCTTGGAATCTGGAATTGTGCATTATGCCTGATAAGTTTTCTCTTGAGTATTATTCTGTGAGACACTATGCTTTGTTTGCTAAGTATGGTATATTTACTTGGCTTTTTCTATGACTCACAATATGTATCACCCTCCCATCTGGTTTATTAAATCAAATGAGAGAGACTGTCAGGGTCAAGACATGGCTAATATCCAAAATAATTGTTCCTTCTTTAGGTTCAGGAGGGCTTTGATCCCTTTTACTCAGTTTACAAGGAATTTTAATTAACAATGACAACAGAATAGGATCAGTTTTCCATAATATATACATATATATATATATATATATATATATATATATATATATATATATATATCTTAAAGATTTTATTTATTTGACAGAGAGAAACATAGCCAGAGGGGGAACACATGCAGGGGGAGTGAGAGAGGGAGAAGCAGGCTTCCTGCCGAGCAGGGAGCCCGATGTGGGACTCGATCCCGGATCTCCTGGATCATGACCTGAGCCGAAGGCAGTCGCTCAACCAACTGAGCCACCCAGGCGCCCAAGAAGATATATATTTAAAAAAGGAAAAAAAAATCAAAAAGATAGAAATAGATAAAATTGTTTGAAAGAAAAGTAGTGAGATAAATTTGAAAATATTTCAGCACAAAATTGTCAAAAATTTAGAGTTTGGAAAATACAGGCAATACCCCAGTCTGGAAATTAGTCCAGTTTTTTTGTCTTCCACAAGAGTAAGTAGGCAACATGTAATCACACAAGTGTATATCCTTTACCTTTCCTCTCCATTAATTTCTCTTAACTGTTCTCAGCATTTTTAAGTTATATACGCAAACAGTAAGAGACAAACCTTGTTAAGAATTTTTGATGGAAGAACTATCAACTACTATTGTATAACACTATGTAGTATCATATCCCCATTAATATATGCAAAAATCTTACCTAACCTTATCATAATGCAAAGAGTAACCAAGCAAGTGTTTGCTATTCATTACATACTTCTAGTGACTTTTTTCCTAGTTCTCTGGCTAATCAGATCAGTGAATTAGTGTGGGCATCCAATGAAACGGTTAAATAGCTATCCAAAGCACATTCTTAATTAAAGCAGAAAAAGAAAATCTACTCAGATATACAATACATTGACTTCAACTTTTAACTAAATGTATTCACCTCAGAATCTATTATAATGAAACTTTATTGTTAAATAAATTATTTGGTATGAGCTACCTTGACTAACATGCTTTGTTGAAGAGAATAATGCTGTCTAATTAACGTTCAGTAGGAGAAGAAAAACAAGGAGTCAATACTATTTTCAGAGACTAACAACATGGAGAATCAGTCAGAAAGGAGAGAAAAGCCCAGCACTGCACCATCTTTTCCAGGCCAGGAAATATATGTAACCTTGTTACCCCCATGCAGTTCCTTTAAGTGATTTCTGAAGATGAGATAGCAACAGTTACCTTATGCTTATGGGCAAACACTGTTACTTCTGCCTTGAATTTTTTGCCTGGAGACAGATAGTCTCAAGTAACTGAGTGGTTTTTATGTGCCCTACCTTTTACCCCTGAATCTGATCAATTCCAGGTGGTTTCCTTGGACCCTAACTCCAGGTGGCTTCAGTGGGAGGCAGGAATTGAGAAAAGCATAAAGATGGCTGGGCAGAGACAGCCTGTTTCTACCACCACCACCACCACCACTGTCTTTGCCTCTACAGTTGTTCAAACTGCCAGAGGCTTCTGGTTGCTATGGTAACTGTTGGGCTCTGCTGCAAACTCAAAGCAGAGCCTCTGAAGTTAGGTACCAAAACCGGGAGCTCAACAAACGGGAAGGCTACTGGGGAGGGAGTAGAGAGCAAGGATTACCCATGTAATAGGTCTCCAACTCCTATGGCTAAAAGGACCATTTTAAAATAGAATTTTTCTTTATGTTTCTGTAAAATGCGATCTTTCTTGCCAGGCATTATTCCGGAGCATCATTTGGTGCCCTGAGAGAGGAGACTGCCAATCCTTTCACTCATAAGGGCAGCGGAAGGGGGGTGGGGGTGGGAGTGTTAACGTGATTATCAGGAATGCACCGAGCCCGCTCATTCATTCATTCAATTCGATATTCAGCATCTCCTGAGAGCTCATTTGTGCCGGGCACTGTGCCAGGTGCTGGGACTGCAAAGCGAAATGAGACACCGCCCAATACTCAAAATTAACAACGATAATTAACAAAAATGAACAGGACCTTCGTGAGCCTGGGGGAAACATTAGGTTCTGTACGCTTGCCACGGGTCTCTCTGGGAAGGCAGACTCAGAATTCAAACGCCGGAGTGAAAGAGGCAGTGGCCCCCGAAATAGTATCAAGCAGGAGCGAAGGCCAGGGGGAAGAAGGAGGTTTCTTTTCCTAGGGAGGAAATCTGTCAAGGCCACTCAAACGTTTCCCTGAGGCTTCGAGAGAGAAGAGGTTTGTTTTTCTTTTGGAAATACGGAGCCGGAGCCCTTTTCCCCACTGGGCTCCACTTCTAGTAGGAGAAGCCCCGCCTCTTTGGGCCGTAGATTGGCTCAACTCTTTCTTCAGATAATTTATGCCAACATCCTCTGTGTCTGATTGGCTCTCCGGCTCAATTCCGCTGGGAGTCGCATCCTACCTGGTTGGGAGGTGTTCTGCCTTGCCACACTCATCCCCCCCGGTACTCTCCAGGCTGCAGCTGAGGTGGGAGAAAAACTCCTAGCTGGGAGAACTGAGCGGAAAAAGCGATCCTGATGGATTCTTGGAAAGCTTTCCTCTTCTCCCCTTTGCTTCTGTGGAGTCAAAGTAGAGTGGTGAGGCTGATGTTCTTGTTACTGACCCTGCATCTGGGAAGCTGGTGAGTAAATTCAAGGACTTAAAACTATTCTCTGGGATCAACCCTCTTCCCAGCTAATTTCTTTTTCTTTTGAAAACCATTCTAAGTTAAGTAATTTGCATTTCTCTGGTCACAAGTGCAATATTTTACGATCGTTTTATTTTCTGATCAGATATTCTTATTTTCAGATAGGATGAGGTGAGCCTATGAGATGAGCACGGAGGGCAGTTCAGTTTTGGATTTGTTTTGTTTTGTTTTGACTACTTTGACTTGGCACAGTGGAAACTTGTAAAGGTTCAGTTCCTGGGAGGGGGAGTAGAAATGATTTTGCTACTCGATTTCGTGAATGAGTATCATCGATGAACTTTCTGGACAATTCTGCATTTTAAAGAGAAAGTTATTTTAGAAACTTGTTACACAACATGATATGAATGATGCTTTTCTATAAACAAATATCGCTATTTATTTATTGATTGATTGCTATTCTGGAAAAACCCAAAGTTACAGATGGAGATAAATTATAAATATGGCTTAAGTCAGGGTTGAGAGTATGTTATATTTAATTTAGAGACAACCATGTATATGTTACTGTCTTCTCTGAATACTTTTTAATTGGTTGTTTACAAGGAAGTAAAACATTATATGGACATGAATGTGTGTGTATGTTTGTGTGTGTGTGTGTGTGTGTGTGTGTGTGTGTCAGAGAAAGAGAGACAAAGAGAGAGAGACATTAGCAACCCCAAGCCTCCAATTTAACAAGAACAGAATTAGTCTCCTTGGGCTGTAATATCTTCCAATAAAACTTTGAAATCATTTTGACAGGAAAATAAAAATGCTCAGGTATTGTACCTGCATATAGGAGCAGTGGCTGAATGGAGTTTAAATATATTAAGACACAGACACTATCAATGTCTTGAACACACTATTCACATCATGTAACTGTGTTTTATATAAATGCACATTAACATTATATAATTGTATTTTGTGATCTTGCTCAGAACACAAGAATAAAATGTAATCACTATGCAGATGAAAACATGTCTTTATAACTACTGCATCATTACTAAAACAAAATTATTATGATTAATTTTACTATATAGCTAGAGTGAATATTTCTGTCATTATCAGCAGATTGAACAACTATATCTTCTCTCCAAAAACAGAGAATGGATTAAGCTATGCTAAGCAATATTAGACTTACCAGAAAATGTTTAACATATGATTTTTTTAAGTATTACAGTTTTAGTTTATTTACCCTTTCTCTTTAGAAACTTAAATTCATTCTGCATGGGCACAAATATACTACTGATTATTTCTTGTATATAAGTTGTATCATAATCACTTATTGCTTTAAATATATTGTAAAATTATAGAAGATATTTTGGTCGATCATGTATCAGTGTTTTCATGCATCCTCATAATACTACAAATGAATCTGTATTCTCATAAGTAAAAACAGATTTACCCAGTGGTTTTCTGAAATAACAACCTGTATGCTCTTTTGCCATTATAAGTGCAAGTTTCCCTTGGAACCTAATAGATAAACTGATTATTGGAATATCTAAAACAAAACATCTAAAGAGATAGTAAAGAAATATCTTTTGTTTTTTGAGGATATTTACATTACAATTATCATAATTGGTGCCCAAAGTCTCTTCAAGCTGCTCAGAGTTAGTTATGTAGTATTGACACAGATGGGTTCTGGAAGTCCTGAGACATGATCTGTGTCAAGACTCCTTATCCTCTTTAAACAGTTAATTCATCTAGGAAATGAAGGGCAGTAGATCATTTATGATTTCTACAAGTTTTCATTTTCAATATGTTTTAGATTCAAACTGAAGCATAAAACAACTCAATGGTTGCTCTATTGGCTTTTCTTTGTAGTTTTCAAGAGTGACATTCTAATTGGAGTTCCATGTACTTTTTTTTTTAACCATATGTAAGAGTGAATGAAAGAGAAGTGTTATGCAGTTAAAATAGATAAAAAATTGATTTTATCATAATAGTGTAGATAATCTGGATTATTCTAGCCAATCAATAAAATAATATTTAAAAATCTATATATTTCTGTGATAATTAGCTGTCAGGGCCTTCATGATGAAAGCTTATGTCTTCAGTTTAAAGTAGCTATAATTGTGGGGAAGTTTCCCCCCTTTTAATATTTAGCTAGAGATAATGGGTATCGACATGTATAAATCAGTGACATTCATATTTCCTTCTTCCTTTCTCCTTAGTTTGAGGGACTTTTCTTTTATACTAGTCATAAATGGCTCTACATATAAGAGTTTTGTTGTCTTATGCTGGTTTCCAAAATAAATCTTGAAAGTCACCTATTTGGGGATTTACCAAACTGCAATTTGTTATTTCTTATATTTAATCAGAGACAGTAGCTTGCTTCCTCATTGGTTACATCAAATGCATAAAGGAGAGACATTATTGATTTTCATATTGCTGAACTATGAAATTCTCTCCTATTGTAACTAAAAGCTGTGCTCACGGTTCCTGATTCTTCGGGAGGCTCATGGCATCTTGACAAGTTGGTTAAATCTCTTAAGCTTGATTTGACTTATTTATAATGTTGAAAAAAAATCTAATTCTAATCAGATTTTTAAGAAGAATCGAAAAAGTGCTTGGAGGTTTTAGTTGTTCTAAGGAGTAATTTATGATAAGCCTTGACTAAGAAGTTATATATTGAGAGAGCCCAAGGAAAATAACTTGTTTTCTTTTTTCCAAACAATTTCATGAGTCAATAATCACACAATGTAGCAGTCAGTTGCTCAAATGAAAATATTCAAATCCACTTCCTTCATAAAATGTATTATTTTCAAGTAATTTCAGGAATATATTTTGTGGAGGTGGTACTGAATGATTTTTCTTTAGGCATTTATAGTTTTGACTTAATTTTCTAATAAAATACTGATATAAACTTGAGGACAAAATTACTGAGTAATGATGTTCCATGACAATAAAATATCCAAAGAAGAACCAAGAGACAAAATTCTCTTGAAACTAAAATGCAAATACTATAATAGAAAAAGCCTCTATATACAGTTTTTTAGGTATATCTTTCTTCTATTTTGTTCCATTATATACTATGACACATACTTCTGCCTAAGCAATAAAAGGAAATCTTAGACTTTTCCTTCAATCATTAAATAGGCTAATCTTTTATAGTCATATAAAGGTGATTAAAATTTGTCTAAGAAAATATTAATGAAGACTGTGTCCCAAAGGAGAGGAGACAAGGCTGGGTGGAAAAGTGGGGGGGGAAAGGCTCTTGAAATATTATCAAAATATGATAAATGACTGCCACCAAGGAAAGAGGAAAGGTGGGCATAAATTAAATGTATGAGCCTCAGGGGAATAATTCGCATATACACAAGGTACCAATTGAGAATCCTGGATGTGGTCATTAGAATGTAAATTCTAGTTTTAGCTCTACCATTTCCCACTAGGGTGATTTCAGGAAAATCTTTGAGGCAGAGAGTTCTCATTCGTGAAAATGGAAATGACATTCTCCTTTCCAGCTTGTTTCAAGACCAAGAGAGAAAATCTGTGCAAAGTACATAGCACTTAAAATTTTAACTGAAAAGTTATAACAATAGATATTCTGAGAATTACAGTGATTCTAGTATTATTTATATCAGTTAAAGTTGTCTCACTTGCAAGTAAAGTCCTTGAACCCTTATGTATTATTAGATATGTTTTGGATTCCGGAGAGATCGTTCGTTCTTTTATTCAACAAATATTTCTTGAATGCCTGTTATGTGCCATACACAGTGCAACACTCTGGGTTTACAGTGGCGAATAGACTAGACATGAGTACTACCTGTAGAGTTTATACTCACTGCTAAAGCCTAGACTTATGGTATTAATCAAAACAAAACATCTTGTAGTCAGAATAAGAAAACATACACTCAGAATTCCAAGGATGAATGGAACAGTCTGCTGTTAGAACTGATATAAATCAAGGAAAGAAAATTAGAGAGCCATGAGATTTCTCATCACAATACCAGAAGACTATGGGGGAAATGTCTCCAAAATTATAACGACAAATGTTCAGCCTAGAACATTATACTTAGTCAAGTAACCAATCAACTATGAAGGGATAATACTGCTTAGATACTGTTCTTCTCCCCATTTTGCAGATAGAAAAGCTGGGGCACAGAAACTTTTAGGAAATTGCTAACATCTTATTGCTGCTAAATGCTAAATCCAAGACTCAAGTCCATGTGTTCTATGCCCAGAACCTGCATTCTTTCACACTTCTCAGATTACAAATGCATATAAATCAAAGTAAATAACATGACTATGGATGAATGGGAAAACAAGGAAAAGAGGGATGGAAGGAATGAGGAAAGGAAAGAACAGAAAATATAATTTGTAGAAGCACAGTAGGTATAAAAATCTACTGTGTGTACCTATCCCATAATCTGGATTATTATATGCAGTGCTAGATTAATTATTTTAGGAAAAAATTTAACAAAGTGGAACATGGTCTAGAAAAAATATCATAGGATAAAGAGTTAAAAGCAATAATTTGGAATTCAGGTAAGTTTTTTGTTTGTTTGTTTGTTTGTTGTTTTTTTTTTTTTAGGACTCAGCAACTTATTTTTAAGGATGCTATATAAAATCATGGTTAAACTTATTACACATACACCTAGCAGATAAACCATAACTGAGTAGTGAAAGCTATGGGAAGACAGATTTTCTTTCAATACAAAAAGTCCTCTAACAAAATAATGGATGCCTTATCACTAGACTTCTTCCAGCAGAAGCTTGTTAAAGTTCTTGTGCTCTGTGGGAGGCAGATGAAATTTATGTCTCTTTCTATTTTTGAGTATCTCAGAAACTAATTCTATTTGTGCTAAAATAGTTTAGCCAACTGAAGCCTCATGTTTCAGGAAAAAGTCTTAGCTATTAATTCATTCAGTAAACATTTATTGAACATTAGTATTCATTCAACAATATTTACTCCATGCCTACTGTGTGTTAAGCAGAGTTCTAGCAACTGGAGATGCAGTCGTAAGACAGAATCCTTGTCCTAATAGTGTTTGTATCCTATATATAGGGCATATATGTAACAGAATATATGCAAGATGCACAGAACAAAGAAGGCAGAGTCCCTGGCCCCAGAGAACTGAACTCTAGTAGTTTATGTTGATGATAAAATGCTATATTTGCTTTTCAGAATTCTAGGTGAGCTATAATGGGAACATCAAAGAAGCTGGCATCAGTTACAACTCTGGGGAAAGACTGAATGTTCTCAGCTGTCATGGACATAAAATGGATCAGTATTAGTGAAGGAGAGACAGAGAGATTGGAGAGAGAGAGAACATTGAGTCTGTAGCCAGTGGTATGGTCTTACAGTTTAGAAGCCTTTTAAAATTAAAAACTGTATTCCTATATCTTCTGGCAGATCTTTTACTCTGATCATCTAACCTGTGGCATTAAAATAGCAACATCCTGTGCGCTTGGGTGGCTCAGTTGGTTGGGTGTCTGCCTTTGGCTCTGGTCATGATCGTGGAGTCCCGGGATTCCAGTCCTGCATGGGGCTCCCTGCTCAGCGGGGAGTCTGCTACTCCCTCTGCCCTTCACCCTGTGCTCTCTCTCCCATGCTCTTTCTCTGAAATAAGTAAATAAAATCTTTAAAAAATACAGAAATAAAATAACAACATTCTGTTATAACCTCTATCATTTAGTTTAATAGTGAACTTCTAAACTGTAGGAATCCATTTCCTCCCAGATAAAATGTATTTGGAGATTTAAAATTTCTCCTTATTTTTAGACAAATACATTGAGTAACAGTAGAGATTGTGCTAGGAATTAAGGACAGAGAAGTAAAGCACTCTAGCTTGCAGCTACTTGGGTATATCAGAAAGCCTATGATTAGAATATAGTTAGCCTAATATAACTAGTTCAATATTGGTGTGATCAGGGTGTCATTTGGTCTTCCAGGTAGCTTGAAGACTGCTAGAATTGGATTCTGGACAAGTTGATATTTGAGTAGATTTCTAGGATTGTTACTTGTGGTCGTACAGACTGTGAATTGTTTACCTACGGGGACATTACTAACTTCTCACTCTTCCTAGATACGTATAATTATCAGAATAGTCTTCTAACACATGAACAAGTGTTTTGGGTCAATATTGCCTTTTCCACAAAATAGCCATATTTGACTAGAACAAAGTAACCATAGTGGCTGGATTAAATTTGAGTGTTACTCAGACATGTATGTTCTATAAACTAATTGTAGCTCTCTGCAGGTGGTTTATGAGTGTATGTTTGTGCCTGTCATTTCCTGAGTAGAGTTCTTTTTGAAAAACCTTCAAACTGTCACACCTGGGATGACTAGAAAGATAGTTTTGCTGTTTTTGTTCTATGCATTTGGATGCTCTTCTTTTTAAGTGAATGGGTCTGAAGGTATCCTTGTGTCAATGAAAATATTTTAATCTCTCATTTTGTGATCCTAAGACTTAGGAAAAAAGGTATATTTTTCTCCATTCAAAGGAACTAATTTCCATTTCTTTTTCAATTTAATTTTAAGATCTTTTAATATGTTTTCTAATTTAATAAGCTTCCACTTTGCAAAATTTTTAGCAGACTTACAGAATTTATCTGATGCATAAGAACATTGAAGACTTAGAGAATGTGAATGTCATGAAGAATTATATTGTTTCTAAGACTAATTTATGTTCTGTCAGGATCTATGAATATAAATTGGAACAATAGAGAATTCGGTGTTTATTTTAATATCCTTTCAACCCAGTAGTCATTTTTAATGGACTTAATGAAAATTATGGTTTATTTTCCCTCCTCTAAAAATATGTTTTCTTTTTATTCTGGCAGGGTAAATTTCACCTAACAATTCTCTTTTTCAATAAATTCTTATAAACCCTCATCTATAAGCCAATTTGGGGATAATATATTAACAATGTTGTTTTATAGCCAAATTGTGTACTTTACCTTTATTTTTTTGTTTTTATATTCTTCATTTTTTTGTTTTTTTCACATAAGAGTTATACCTACCTTATTACATTTCTTCTTAATAATTTTATAAGTCATATTGTTTTTTTTTAAAGATTTTATTTATTTATTTGACAGAGAGAGAGATCACAAGTAGGCAGAGGCAGGCAGAGAGAGAGGAGGAAGCAGACTCCCTGCAGAGCAGAGAGCCCTATGCTGGCCCTGAGATCATGACCTGAGCTGAAGGCAGACGCTTAAGCCTCTGAGCCACCCAGGCACCCATATTTTTTTTTTTTTTAAGATTTTGTTTATTTATTTGACAAAAAGAAACACAGCTAGAGAGGGAACCAAGCACAGGGCGTGAGAAAGGGAGAAGCAGGCTTCCCACCAAGCAGGGAGCCGGATGTGGAGCTTGATCCTGGGACCCTGGGATCATGACTTGAGCCGAAGGTAGACACTTAATGACTGAACCACTCAGGCGCCCCGTAAGTCATATTGTTATTGTGAAAGGAATATTTTTGTGTTTATTTATGAGTGTTAGTGCTACTTTGTTTTTTCAATTAATTTTTTATTCAATTAGGTACAATAATAAATTCTCCTATTAAGGCTAATAGTTATAGTTTTTAGTTGTTTATTTTCTTGATTCATTGTAATTTTAGCTGCAAATAGTAAGAAGAGCTCCAATATTCTTTCTATTTATTCAATGAATATTTTTATTGGACACCTACTGTGCGTTAGGCATTGGGCTATGTGCCAATGATACCACACTGAAAACCTTAACCCTTGCCTTCAAGGAGCTTAGAGAGGGTCATAAATAAATAAAGTATTAATTAAGATGAAATGTGATCAATTTTATGGGAGAGGTAAGCCCTGGACATTTTGGAAACATGAAACTTTGGAAACATTTACTTAATATTCCAGGCTAGTTTCCCTCCTTCTTCCTCAAATTTCCTAAGTATTCTTCTTTATGTATGTTAAGTGATGGATCCCATATTCTACTGTGCTAAAAAAAACAATCATTGAATTGAGTGGACTATCATTTCACCTCTGTAAAACTCTGAAAGTTCAGATCCATAACTCTGTCATGCTTTTGCTTCTTTTGTTTCCCTACTAACTTTTACAAATAATACAAATGATTCAGAGCTACAATTGTAGAAAGGAACTCTATACAAAAGAATTTTGTAGCTAGAATTTAAAGGAAAAAAGAAAACAAGAAAATTTGCTTTTTTTATTTTATTTATTTATTTATTTATTTATTTATTTATTTATTTATTTTTTTTTTTATTGTTACTAAATTTTTTTTCCAGTGTTTCAAGATTCATTCCCCATTCCCCACACCCAGTGCTCCCCGCTTTAGGTGTCCCCAGTACCCACCACCAGGCTCTCCCATCCCTCCACCCCCCTCCCTCCAAGTCCCTCAGTTTGTTTCTGTACTCAAAATCTCTGTTGTTTCGTTTCCCTCCCTAGATTA
>PITA01001914.1:118751-177685 GCA_004023965.1 Spilogale gracilis | reverse complement strand
ACAGCAAAGGAAACAGTCAACAAAACAAAGAGGCAACCCATAGAATGGGAGAAGATATTTGCAAATGACACTACAGACAAAGGGCTGGTATCCAAGATCTATAAAGAACTACTCAAACTCAACATCCAAAAAGAAGATGAACACATCAAAAAATGGGCAAGAGACATGAAGAGGCACTTCTCCATAGAAGATATACAAATAGCTAACAGGCACATGAAAAAATGTTCAGCGTCACTAGCTATCAGGGAAATTCAAATCAAAACCACACTGAGATACCACCTTGCACCAGTCAGAATAGCCAAAATTAACAAGTCAGTTAACAACAAGTGTTGGAGAGGCTGCGGAGAAAGGGGAACTCTCTTACACTTTTGGTGGGAATGCAAGTTGGGGCAGCTGCTTTGGAAAACAGTGTGGAGATTCCTTAAAAAGTAAAAATAGAAATATCCTATGACCCTGCAATTGCACTACTGGGCATTTACCCCAATGATAAGATGTAGTGAAAAGAAGGACCATATGTACTCCAATGTTCTTAGCAGCCATGGCCACAATTGCCAAACTGGAAAGAGCCAAGGTGCCCTTCAACAGATGAATGGATAAAGAAGATGTGGTACATATACAATGGAGTACTATGCCACCATCAGAAAGGATGAATATCCAACTTTTGAAGCAACATGGACTGGATTGGAGGAGATTATGCTGAGTGAAATAAGCCAAGTAGAAAAGGTCAAGTATTACATGGTTTCACTTACTTGTGGTGCATAAGGGATAATGTGGAGGACAGTAGAAGAAGGAAGGTAAAAGGGAAATAGGGTAATTCAGGGATAGAAATGAAACATGAGAGACTTTGGACACAGAAACAAACTGAGGGACTTGGAGGGAGTGGGTGGGGGGATGGGAGGTCCTGGTGGTGGGTACTCAGAGCACCTATTGCATGGAGCACTGGGTGTGGGGCATGGGCAATGAATCTTGGAACACTGAAAAAATAAAATAAATTTAAAGTGAAAAAAAATAAAAAATAAATGAAAAATATATTCTAATATAACCAACTGATAGGATCTAAGGGCCACATATTAAAAATTGAAAATGTGCCAAGCAAACTCTTAATTCAAGAGGATCTACTAGTTTGGAGGTTGTTTTGTTGCTTTTAAAATTAAATATGGTGACTTTTAAATAGAAAAAAAAATGAACACTGCAAAATACTGTACCAATGTTTTTTTGTACACACAAAAACTCTAGTATACTGTGTGTGGAATCTTCATTCTCATGCTGTGGTCTCATTTTAAAATGTATTAACTTCATATGGCTCTATAATGAAAGACACTTTCAATCTCTCTTTTTTTCTTTGTTGGGAAGAATTGGGTACAAAGGTTACCATTATGCCCTCTAACTCATCTAGCTATGTTAATGAGCTACAGGCCGACTGGATTGGTACTAGGTATAAACTTCAATCAGTTACTATGATTACTATGAACTTTCTTAATATAAAATATATTGAACTTACAATTATTTCTACATACTTTCAATCTTATATTATCACTGATCATCATCTCCTTTAGTATGCTGTAGTTCATAAACTTGATTACAAATAATTTTATATTTGATATTTGGAGAACTCTTTCTTTAAATGGAATTCCTGTTATATGAAATCACTTAAAAATATTTATTAAGGGCCGCCTGGGTGGCTTAGTTGGTTAAGCGACTGCCTTCAGCTCAGGTCATGATCCTGGAGTTGTGGGATCGAGTCCTGCATCAGGCTCCCTGCTTGGCAGGAAGTTGCTTCTCCCTCTCTCACTCCCCCTGCTTGTGTTCCCTCTCTGGCTGCATTTCTCTCTGTCAAATAAATAAATAAAATCTTAAAAAATTATATATTTATTAAGGCATATTTCAAAAAATATCAATTATTTTATGAAACAAAGCATGCACATTTCAAAATTAGAAAGTAAAAACAATTTTACTTAGCAATATATTAAAGACCTGTTTTAAAAAAAATGTTGGCAAGTTTTCCTCTATTAGCTATGTAATAGCACTGCCGCCAGTCTTAAGGGTTAACTTGCTTCAACTTAACACACCCCTTACTCGCTGACTTAAGGTCTTTGATCTGAAACAGATGAATTTACTTTCTTTGTGATATGCAGACCACTGGCCTTGGGGAATGAAGGACCAGAACATGTCTAGGCCACAGAGGCCAGAAACCTGTTTCAAGTCATGTAAGCTCTCTGATTAGCCCAACAATCTTTTAGCAAAATGTTCTTTTTTGAGGTCACACAGATGACTTTACTTATCTCCCTTTGTGCATCTGTAGAACTTGCCCTTTCTAGGCAGAAAGAACAGGGTAATTTTGCACAACCCCTGGCTACCACAGAACCAGAACTTCTTGCACAATTTCCTCGTCTAGGTATCAAAGAATTAGAAATTTTTGCACAATCTCCCAGCTCTGAGATAACTCTGGAGTGGGGGTCATCAAGTCTGCAGGTAATCAAGAAATGTCACAGACCACTGCACTCCTTCAACTGATTAAACGCCTTGAAAAATATCTGGGTTAGGCAGAAACCTGGGAGTTGGCCTTCTCTCCAGGTTGCTGGCTTCCTGAATAAAGCTCATATTCCTTTCCAGTCAAACTCGTCCCTGGACTACCGGGCTTTCTAGTTACGGACAGTTGAACTTGGGTTTCAGTAAGTTAAAAGGCTTTATTTACTTAAGTTGAGACCTTACCAAAATCATATGAGGTGACAAATTTTTATTTGATATTTATTAATCTGGAGATGTGGACTATTTGGCACCAGGCAATGATGTGGAAAGAAACCTCAAGTTCTTTTAAAATGTTAAATTATATGTTTAAAAGCCCATAAGCAAGAATTATGCACTTGAAAAAATTTTCCTGATTCCATATGCTACAATATACTAAAACAGTGATTTAAAAGAATAAGAAAGTACTACTTAGAGGCAGGTCTATTGACCATAGCAAAAGTGACACTTGAGAAACTGAAAAGTAACTTTCATTATGGTTTCTCTACAGAAAATAGATATTAGATATTAGAATGGATATTAGAACCTCATGTCTACGATATTCTATGCAGGTTATAGTCTGTATTAACATGGCTTCTGTGAAGATAAACACTGAAATATTACATTCAGTATGACTGTTAGGTAACAGTTGTTTCTACAGTAATCATACCATATTTGCTAACAGTTGGATGAAGCATAATTATCATATAAACAAATAAATTTTTTCCTTTTTTTAAAGATTTTATTTATTTATTTGACAGAGAGAGATCACAAGTAGGCAGAGAGGCAGGCAGAGAGAGAGGAGAAGGAAGCAGGCTCCCTGCTGAGCAGAGAGCCCAATATGGGACTCGATCCCAGGACCCTGAGATCATGACCTGAGCCGAAGGCAGAGGTTTTAACCCACTGAGACACCTAGGGGCCCAGAAATTCTTTCCTTTAAAAAAAAAAAAATAAAAGAATGAAGTCATTTTCTTACTCATCTGGAAATTAGCTAGGCATCTATCTAAGTTACAGGTTCTAATCTGTATACATTTACAGCATGAGTTTGGAAAAAGTTCAGTGATTTTGAAATATAAAGAATACATATTACTGGGGAATACTCATATGAAGAATCCTTTGTGTCCATGGAAGTCATGGACTATGATCTACTAGGATACCTGAATCAATATACCTAAAAAGTAAGTTTTAAATAAAACAGATTTTTTCCAATATGCAATCAGTATGCGAACTGATGTTCTTTGCTTCATTTCATCATATTTATTATCTTTATTATTTTCTTTCCTTGTGCTAGCCTTCATGTGTGTGCTATGTAAAGTATATTTTATATAATTTGGTACATTTTTTTTAAAGATTTTATTTATTTATCTGACAGAGAGAAACACAGCAAGAGAGGGAACACAAGCAAGGGGAGTGAGAGAGGGAGAAGCAGGCTTCCTGCCAAGCAGGCAGCCTGATGTAGGGCTCGATCCCGGCACTTCGGGATCATGACCTGAGCCGAAGGCAGTCGCTCAACCAACTGAGCCACCCAGGCGCCGTAATTGGTACATTTTTAATTCATTTAATCGTCACAAGTATACAAGGTAAATATTTTTATTATGTCCATTTCCAAACATAGGGAATTAAGGTATAAGCATAAGTAACTAGACCAAAGAAGTATTGTTAGAAAAGGGTTGGATCAGGGCTTAAACACAAGAACTTGCCCCCAGAGTTGGTACACTGAAAATAACTCTATCCTTAAAATAGATACAAACTAACTTGGGAATTGCACCCTTATTGCCAAAGGAAACTACCCCCAAATAAACAAGGAAACAAACAAAATAACTTGAAAAAGAAAAAAGAAATATATTTACTTAAAATTTTGGATTGCATTTTTATAAATGGGACTTTTTAAAATCTGTCATGATCTCAATTTCACATTAGAGATTAGTTGAAAAATATTTTTTTTCAATGCTCTGACAACTTTCAGAGGTTTTTTTATTTGTTTGTTCTTTGGCCTGAATATGCCAGACAATGGAAAAAGTGAAACTCTGTTAGATATTAATATGGCCTAGGAATTCATATGTATGAGAATACAGTCCAAGACCATTATCTACTGTTTTCAGTGGTCCTTGATGGATTACAAACCCACCAGAAAGAATGAAAAAGAGAATAAGGACACTTCAGTGGTTGTTGAGCTTTGATTCTAATGTGCCAATGAAGAAATCCATTAATATAGATTGAAGCATAACCATAATGAGAAGCATACTTTGTTTTGCATGCTCAAATCTGAATCATAGAATTTTACAATCCTTTAGTGATCCACAGATGGAGGAAGCATCTCTGACATGAGATGAGGAAGCAGAAGAAGGGCATATCTAGCTCTTTTCTGGGAATACCTGCAAACATTTCACAGTCAGTGTCCTAGAATATGATCAATTGGATTAATTATCATCAATGCAAGGAGGAAAAGAATATTAAATTAAACTAAAAGCAATTCTTTCCCACTCTTTGCAGCTTAGATCTGAATTGGAAGCCAGGCCACCTCAACTGTCAGTTTTTACTACCTGAGAGTTCAGAGCCTTAAAGATATCCACAAGTGTAAGCCAAGGGTCCTCTCAAGTCTTTTCTGAGCATGCATCTGTTCTGGGCATGCAGGTTGAAGTCTGTTTTCTCCTGTGTAAGTGGTAGGCCTTCTGAGTCCATATTACCTCAAGAAAATTCTTCCTTAGTTTCCTTCTTCCTGGGCTTTTGGAACCGACTGTGTTTGTCTTGTGTGCTGTCCCTAGCCTTTGGCATGGGCAGCATATGTCTCAAATCTTTCCACAGCTTTCCAAGCTTCCCAGTAAGTCACTCCAGCTTTTGGATAGGTAAACAAACTCCATCCTCTATGTGGGGTGATTCAGAAAAGGCAAAGGAGAACTAATCTTCCTTACCAATAACTGTCAGCATTCAGGGAATCTGAAATAGAGTACTATGTCATGATGGCCTGAACTGGTGTCCACCACTATAAATTGGGGGCAGCATGTGGGAGATACACACAGTGTGCCCTCTTGGCTGTCATTGATCTGGGTAATTCTGCTATCATTAGAAGCATGTTAGAACAGACTGATAAAAAGTAAATCATGCAAGGTTTTTGAAAATATAAAACAGGCCAGAGATTGATAAAAAGAAAACCAAAAACCTTCAGGGAACCACTAGGGAAATAAAATGCATGACCGTAGTATTCTAAGAACAAGTCAAAAAAATTAAAAAAAAAAAGTACACACCAGTGTGGCACACCAAGAATGTGGACCCTGTCCCCCTGGATGCTATCACTGGGCTGGGGAATGGAGACTGATACAATGCTCTCTGACCAAAACTCATAAGACCTCTTCCTCCTTAACTACTCCCATGTTTCATTGCTCTAAATTCTTAGATTCCAGAGTGCTGAAAAAGTAATACTACCAGTCTGTCAATTTATTCTTGTTTCAGTGGAAGGATAGATTATTGGAGCCCCTACTTGACCATTTTCTATTATGTCAGAGTGTGTGCTCTATATTTATTTCTTATAGCTGCCTTTATTGCCTTGGATATATAATATTTTCTTTCTTTTCTTTTTTTTTCTTTCTCCAAAAGAGGATCCATTTACCCATTTATATGTAAGCATACTTTGTTTTTTGTGCTTCCCAGATATTTATTTTTTTACACATTGAATGTTTGCTGCAACTCTGCCTCAAGCAAGTCTATCAGTGACATGTTTCCAACAGCATTTGTTCACTTCATGTCTCTGTGTCACATTTTGGTAATTCTCGTAATATTTCAAACTTTTAAATTATTATTATATTTGTTATGGTTATAATTTGTTATGGTTATTTAATATTTAATAATATTAAATTATTATTATATTTGTTATGGTTATTTGTTATGGTTATTATGATTATGGTTATTATTATGGTTATTATGATATTTGATGTTACTATTACAATTGTTATACGGGTCCACTAATCATGCCCATATTAAGAACCTTAAGTGGTAAATGTTGTTGTGTTCTGACTATTGTACTGACTGGCCATTCTTCCATCTCTCTCCCTCTCCTTGCAGTCACCATACTCTAAGACACAACAATACTGAAATTAGGCCAATTAATAATGTACAATAGCCTAGGTTAGTATTCAAGTAAAGGAAGAGTCACACATCTCTCACTATAAATCAAAAGCTAGAAATGATTACATTTAGTCAGGAAGGCATAGCAAAAGCTGAGATAGGCCAAATGTTAGGCCTCTAGAGCCAGTTAGCCAAGTTACAAATGCAAAGGAAGAGCTCTTGAAATAAATTAATGGTCCTACTCCAGTGAACACATTAATAATAAGAAAGCAAAACAGCCTTATCGGTGATGTTAGAAAGTTTTAGTGATCTGAATAGGAGATCAGAAAAGCCACAACATTCCCTTATGCCAAAGCCTAATCCAGAGAAAGGCCCTTCTTCTCATCAATTCTAGAAAGGCTAAGAGAGGTGAAGAAGCTGCAGAAGAAAAGTTTGAAGTTAACAGAATTTGGTTCATGAAGTTTAAGGAAAGAAGCCATCTCAGTAACATAAAAGTGCAAAATGAAGCAGCAAGTGCAGATGAAGAAGCTGCACCAAGCTCTCTAGAAGATCTAGCTAAGCTAGCTGATTATATTAAACAACAGATTTTCAATGTAGATAGAATAGTTTTCTGTTGGAAGAAGATGCCATCTATGACTTTCACACTAAAGAGGAGAAGTCAACATCAGGTTTCAATGCTTCAAAGAACAGGGCTGACTAATTAGGGATTAAAGCAGCTGGTGACTTTGAGTTGAAACCAATGTTCAATGACCATTCCAAAAATTCTAGAGTCTTAAAAATTATGCTAAATCTACTCTGCCTGTGCTCTATAAATAGAAAAAAAAAGCCTGGGCGATGGCACACCTATTACTACATCATGGTTTATTGAATATTTTAAGCCCACAATTGAGAACCACTGCTCAGAAAAAAGATTCCTTTCAAAATATTACTGTTCATTGACAATGCACCAATAGGTCATCCAGTGGTTCTCTAGTAGTACATGGAGATGTACAATAAGATTAATGTTGATATCATGCTTGCTAATAACACAACATCTAATCTGCAGCCCATGGATTAAGAAGTTATTTTGACTTTTGAGTCTTATTATTTAAGAAATACATTTATATTTATAGCAAAAAAATTATTCTTACATGCACTAGAAAACTAAAAAATTCACTTGTTACTTTATTGCAATATTTACTTTATTGCTGTGGTCAAGAACTAAACCTGCAATATCACTGAGGTGTGCCTATAGTTGTTGAATGATCAATCAAAAGAGAAGAGTATTATAGGATATACACTGCCAAAATGGAATATTTTATATACATGTATGTGAATTCAAAATTTTTATTAAGATTCAAAAAGATATTTTCAAACCTTCATTAGGAACACTGTGTTTGAACTAATCTGTCTGGACTATTTTCAATATACCATATATATTCAATATACCATCTTGACAATGAATTACTTTCAGTTTGTTTATAATGTATTCTCTTAATTTTTTAATTTAATTTCATTTTGATAAATCATCTTGTTTTTTCCAATTATTAAATCAATCAAAGGCTTGGGAAGAGATTGCTTTCACTGTCTTTTCCAACTTCCAGGGGTCCACTGGCTCTTGGCTCCTTCTTCACATTTCTTCAGTTCTTGTTTTTGTTGTTCAATCTCCTACTGTCTCCTTTGACAATCTTGACTCTCTCTTATAATGACCCTTTTGACAACATCCAATAGGACACATCGAGATAATTCAGATAATCTACCCAATTCAAAATCCTTAAATCACATCTGCAAGGTCCCTTTACCCTATAAACTACTATTCATAGGTTCTGGAGATTAGGATATGGCTATCTTTGGAAGCCATTATTCAGCCTACAACAAAAATAATATTAAGGAAAACAAAACCAAGAAACCAAGTAGCATCAATAACAATATATGATATATCTTATACAAATATAAATAAACTAGAAGTCTGTGGTGTTAAGAAATTTTGTATTTAAGTTTAGACTCTTAACTTCTTATACTAAAATATTTCACTATTACAATGTACCTTCATAAATCTCCCAGATCAAAGCAGATGCCTGCATTTCTCTTATGTGTTATAAAATTGTGTGACTATATAATGACAGAATTATTAACACCAGAACATTTGAATGGCCCTAATTTAGCAGAGTCAGCCAGTTACTTATGATAAAAATAATTTATAAGCATTCCAGGCTAATTTATGTCAGGAAACCAAGTGAAAAGGCTTCAGGCAGATCCATTTAGTAAAGGTATCCTCTGACTAGAAGCCAAGTTCAATGTTGGTTAATCTGAGCCATTGAGATGTCTTTTGAGATTAAATTGCAAAATTATTATTGAACATGGAATATTAAACAGGAATATGAATGTCCATGGATGTGATGTCAGGAGAAACTAATATGAAATGAGAAAGTTCCCCATAACTTCACCATCTTAAATTATCTTTTAGATGTGTGTTGTTGAGTTTTGTTTTTGTTTTTTTGTTTTTCTTTCTCTTTCCCTTTTTTTTTTTTCTCCCATGTAGATTATAGGCTGTATTAGAGCAGGACCTTCGTCAGTGTTCTTCACTACTTTATCACTGTCTGACTGATACTAGGTATTCATAAATAACAAATTAATGCTTTCATTTTATTTTTGTTAAATATCAGGTTTTTTGTGGTTTTTTTTTTTGAGTTGGGACAAATCCGTTCAAGAAAACACATACTATATAAGCACCTAACAACAGAGCATTAACCTCAAGACAAAAACTGGTAAAACCGAAAAGAGAAATGGGTACATCCAGTATCATAGTTGGAAGTGTCAACACCTTTTTTCCCCAAATCAACAGATTCAGTAGGCAGAAAATCAGTAAAGATGTAGTTGAACTCAATACCACCACCAATTAACCAGATATAATAGATACCTGTAGACTATTTCATCTAACAACAGAATATATATTTTTCTCAATCTCACCCAGAACAGTCACCAAGACAGACCACATTCTGGGCCGGAAAACACACTTTAAGAGACTTGAGAGTAGTAATTATGCAATGGCTAGTCTCAGACATTACGTAATTAAACTTAAAATCAATTACAAAAAGATAACTGGAGAATTCCAAAATATGTAGAGTTTCAAAAACACACTTTTATCTGTTTTTTAAAAATACTTTATTTTATTTATTTATTTGAAAAAGAGAGAGAGAGAGAGAGAGAGAGAGAGAGAGAGAGAGAGATTGAGAGAGAACAAATGGGGGTGGGGAGGAGAACAGAGAGAGGAAGAAACAACTACCCGCTGAGCTCCCTCATCACAGGGCTTGATCCCAGGACTCCAAGATCTGACCTGAGCCAAAGGCAGATGCTAACTGACTGAGCCACCCAGGCACCCCAAAAGCACACTTTTAAATAATATATGGGACAAAGAAGAAATCTCAGAAGAAACTTAAAAATATTTTGAACTAAGTGAAAATAAAAACACAACATATGAAAATTTATGGGATACAGTAAAAGCAGTGCTTCGATAAAAGCAGTGCTTATATATAAGTTTGCATATAAGTCTATTATTATATGTGGAATTCCATATATATTATATATAATGGAATATTATTCAACCACAAAAAATGAGGAAATCCTCTTATCTGCAACAACAGGGATTGACTTTAAAGGCATTATAAGTGAAGTAAGTCAGACAGAGAAAAATGAATCCTATATGATCTCCTTTACATATGGAGTTTTAAAAAGTCTATAGAGAAAGAGACTTCCAGTTACCAAAGGCAGAGGGTGAGAAAAGGGAGAATTAGAGTTAGGTGGTTAAAAGGTACAAAATTCCAGTTATAAGATAAATAAATACCAGGGATATAATGTATGGCATGATAATTATAACTAATACTGCTATATTATATATCGACATGTTGGTAAGAGAGTAATTATAAGAGTTCGTATCAAAAGGATAATTTTTTTCCTTTTTTCTTTTCTTTTTGTGTCTATAAGAAAAGATGCATGTTAGCTAAACATGTGGTAATCATTCCAGAGTATTTGAACAACAAACCACCATACCGTATGTCCCAAACTTATACAGTGATAGAATGTCACTTATTTCTCACTAAAACTGGAAAAAAGAATGATATATTGTGACATAGCCATTGCTTATTGTTTCCTTGTGTTTATGTCACCAGCACTGGTATATGTCTTCAAAATATAGATTTTTTTTTTAATTATTACTAATAGATCTCTAATTTTTTTTTCAGGACAATAAAGTTCCCCTACTTTTCTTTCACCTACATACTGTCATTTGACATAATTCTGACCAATGTGGAATAATCAGAAATGCACTGGTTGAGGATTCCAGAAAGTTACTTCTTTCTAGAAAGGTCAAATACACCTTGCATAGGAAGAATACTTACCAATACCTTCATTCCATATTTAATTGCCTAGTTTTGATCCATTTATTCATATCCATATGATAGTTTATCTATTGATACTAAATCCAGAATTTCTACAAAGTTCTATTGGAATGAGTAGCCTCTAAATTTATATGTTCTTGGCTTTAACTTCTTGAGTGTTTCATCATATTCTTTTTATTTTTCCAAATAAGGAGTTTAAATCTATTTTGCAGCTTACAACAACACTCTCCACATCCTACTCTCTTCTCAATATTAAATCTTCATTCTTGGAGCGCCTGGGTGGCTCAGAGGGTTAAGCCTGTGCCTTCGGCTCTGGTCATGATTCCAGGGTTCTGGAATTGAGCCTGGCGTGGGGTTCTCTCCGCTCAGCAGGGAGCCTGCTTCCAGCTTGTTTCTCTGCCTGCCTCTCTGCCTATTTGTGATCTCTCTGTCAAATAAATAATAAAACCTTTAAAAATTTTTTCCATTCTTCTTAAAATTTCCATCTTTATACTTCAGTATATTTATACTTCCAGAATGATGGAAGAAAAGAACACGTGTCAATTCCAGAAATTTGAGATTAAAATTTACTCTAACGGTTTCTTATTAATTTTTAATTGTTAGCATTTAGTTTAAATTCAATGAAAAAGTTGGAAATTACTTCTAAATAATCTTTCATTTAAGAATACTACCTAAAATTATAAAAGACAAAATGCCAGTTTTATAACCATGAAGTCAGAAGTACTAGAGTAAAGGAAACAAGAACAGAAAATGCTAGGCCACTTAGCATACAGCTCATACTCTAATTCATTTTCACTGCCATCCCTTATTTGAGTCAGGAAGTTCTCAACAGGCATCCAGAGTTAACAATTAGATAACCTTTTAAGTACTCCCTCAAGTTCATGCAGACACATGCACACATATACACATTTTCTTTTAAGAAGAAAAAGGTGAACTTTTAAATGGGGAACATTTAATTTTAACCACTCTACTTCTCATTGCTTTCATGACATAACACATTCTGTCATAAAAATAAACACTGCATTTTATATATTCTAAAATCAAGAATTTAGGGGAAGTAAAACATAATTATAGTATCAATGATGCACACGTAAATATTCTGAGTTACTATATACATTTACATATACAAATAAATATGATATATATAAAATATATACAATATGTACATATATTTTTTATTTGAGGAAAAAAATCAAGAAATTCATCATTCAGGAATAAGGGTGTAGTAGGTGAGGTAGACTTGAATAAAATCTAACCTTAGATGGTCAGCAAGTTATGCAATACCCCTTGTCTTCTTTCTCACCCATATTTGAGGAAATGCCTGTTCTATTGACTGAAAATTAGAGGAGAAAAATGTGTATAGAAAGAGAAGTGTTTAGAAAAATTATACAATAACTTTAATAACTACTGTCCATCCCTTCTCCTCGCTTCCTGTCCTTCCTCTCCCTGCTCTGTATCCTGGAATGTCATGGCCGATGCGACAATGTAAGCTGAACCTGAGGGCAAGGAGATGGGAAAACAAAGACAAGACGAAGAAAAAGGGATGGGGACAGAAGGGACAAAGCGAATGATGTCCAAGCAATGCCGATTTTATTAAGGGTTACAAAGCTTTTTATAGTAGACTGTGCTCAATTGAACAAGGGGTGGTGACAATAACAAGGTTACATGTTTTTCTTATTATCGTGATTTCTAGGCACACCCCTGATCATGCCCGAGTCCCATGACGCTGATTCTCTACATCTGTAACTCTTTAAGGAAGTAAACAACAAGGGAGGTGCCTACTAAAACTGCCTACGTGACTAATGCTGCCTACGTGACTACCACTGCCTCTGGCCTATGTGCTTGCTGCCTCGTGCGCTATCATTGCTCTCACAGAGTGGGATCCCGAATAGGCAGGTACCAGGAGTTTTGCTCCTTAACTCTAACCTGCACGGCTGAGAACGTCCGAGCTAGTGAGTCCAGAAGCTACACCTCAACTGTTGACACCGCTAGGTTCTGGGCTCCCCACACTGGGAGGCTGACCTACATGGAGGATGTAAATGACCTCCTTGTTGCTTGGCTTGTAGTTATCAGTAAGCTGCGAGAATTAGCAAAGACTGGAAGGTCCTTCTTCCTGGTCAGGTTAAAAAGGGTTAGCTGTATTACGCTATTGAAAGAGGCATCTTCTCTTCTACAGCCATTCTCTCTATAGGTTTAAGCAATACTCCCATTGATCCCACTGTTCAAGAAAGGGTAATGGCTCCCAAGTTTTGCTACCTCTGTGGTACTCCTATGGCATCTTTTGGTGATATTCTTAATTCTGCCTACATATTTATTAGTAGTTTCATTATTCAAGTTTTTCAATCACTACAGTGTGCTCTATGGTTTAGTTTCAGCCTCTTGATCTGGTGTACTTATTATTAGTAGATTTGCAGATTGGGCAATAAGTGACATGTTCACCTTGTGAATAACCTCACTTGAGTATGATGAATATGCCATCTCTTTTCTGCCATGATCCTGACAAATATGGGTATTTATAAAAATGTGAGTTATACTTAATAATTCTTCATTAAATGGTATATAAACCTGATTATTTTAGCTCTTAATAAATAGATTATTAACAAGACATACAAGAAGTCATTGAGAAATGAAATCTCAATAAAGTTTTGTATCTTATTTGGTATTAAAATATTAGTGTTCAAATTTGATTTGTTATTTCATTTAGACCTAACTTCAGACTAGGAAATATACAAATTATTTTATTCAGCTCAAGAAGCAACACTGCAACAGATGCCTGATTAAGAAGTATTTTTAAAAATATTCTTGTATAGGCAGATTTTCTAGTAGTATTTCTCATATTATTAAAATTTTCTATGTGACTTCTGTTTTCATCATGAAGTATAGAATGGTCTGTAACTCATGACAGTGTACTTGGTTTTATGTTAAGAGATTCAAAGAGATTTATTTAAATCTTCACAACTTAGAAAAGCAGAATCAATAGGCTCATTGATGTTCCCACATTATTAATCCAATTGTGAAAAAGATTTGCCTAGAAAGAACTAATAAAATACTATTTGTTTGTTCTAGTGCTTTGGAGAATCTAAAAGACTGACATCAGCTTATTTTTACCAATAGTTTTTGCTACTTTAGACTGCTTACTGTGAATCAGTTCCCTGAAGTTTAATCTTCCCATACATTAGAAGTTCATAAACTATAAATTTTGGAAATATAATTATTTTCCACTGCACTAATGCATATATATGTGTGTATTTTCTTTTATACCTAACTGACTTTTTGTAACTGGTTGAATTTTGGTCTCTCCTGAAATGTTTGTTGTTGTCCAAATCCCCAGTACCTCAGAATGTTACCTTATTTGGACATACCAGTCTTTACAGGAAAAATCAAGTTAAAATGAAGTTTTTAGGATGGGCCCTAATCCAATATGACTGGTAACTTTATTTTAAAAACAGCAGGGGGTAGAGGATTTATACACAGAGATAGACACACATAGAAAGAGGGATGAGGTGAAGAGATACAGCCAACCACAAGCGAAGAAGACAGGCCTGGATTGGACCTTTTCCCCACAGTCCTCCAAAGAAACCCACTCCGCTCACAACTTGATAATGGATTTCTTCATAGCCTCCGTAGCCTCCATAATTGTGAGAATAAATTTCTATTGTTTAAACAACCTAATTTGTAATACTTTGTTACAACAGTCTTAGAAAACTTACACAGTTCCAAAAAGAGGTCAATTATTTCCAAAATCAGTCCGGAACTTTCAAGTAGTGAAGTCAAAGAAAGGAAAAGGATCTCATATTTTCTTAAAAGGAAGATAAAATAACTGTAGATTTTTTCCAGTTACTGTATTCTAGACAGATTGTTTCTCATAGATCATATTAAAAATAAATGACAGTTAATAGTGTATTGGCAAAATCTTCATAACGTACACTGTAAGAACATTCTTATATAAACACTTTATTAAAATCATAGATTCTTTTTCTGTATCTAACAGAAAAATAGTTTGCTGCTATTCCTGCTTGCTCTCATTAAGATCAACTTAAAAATCTAGAACATATTCTAAATAAACATTTGAAGACATTACAGAATTACAACAGAACCCAAAACTTCAGAATCAAAACTCCTGAATGTAAAAGAAAACACAAGCCTGATTCCTATAGCACTTTAATCCTTGAGACTTTTGCTGATTGATAAATGGCACAGGAGAAAGTCTAAGAACTCAAGCAGAAAGAGGCAGAGGTAAGCGTTTCAAAGACTAAAAAGTGGATTCCAGGGTCTACAAAAGAGAAGAGTCCTTGCCAAACATTCCAATCTTGCAGTTTGAATTCCAGAAGATTTAATAACAATGGTAAAGGTATGTACAGTGCTAGGTATAGGAAAAGTCAACCGTAACAAAATAAAAAGATAATTCTTATTTTTGAGTAAAATGGCTGAACATTATTCAGGTCAATTCTTTCTAAGTTTCTAAGTTGGTATTCATCAATTTTACATTATCCTAGTCAAAAAAAATTACTAGATTTTGTTTGCTTATTGTTTGCCTTAGTCATATCTATAGTAAAGTTCATAATGAAAAATGAATATGAAAAATGACCTGGAAATCACTGAAGAAGAAAGGCTATGAAAATAAGTACTTCTCTAACAGGTATTAAAACATATATAAGTATAATTAAACTATAATTAAACTGGGCCTACCTCAAAAATAAGCAAACAGTCCAGTGCAAAGGATAAGAGCACAATAGGTAGACCCAAGGGGTTTCTACTATATGACCAAAACTGGCATCTCAAATCACTAGGAAATAAAATAGTGTTCTTTTAAAATAAAAGGTCAAAGGATACCTTATAGTCATAAACAAAAGTGGATCCATACCATCACCCACAAGAATGAATTCCAATCAAATCAGAGATCCAAATGTAAAAAATGAAACCATACAAATACTTCAGGATAACATAGGTAAGTTTCTCTACAGTATCATAAACAAAATCAAAGAGAGGTGAAAACTGGAAAAAATTGCAATATAAATCATAGGTAAAGAGCAAACATCCCTATATACAGGCATATTTTGAAAATGGGAAACATAAAACCAAAATATGACAGAAAAAAATTTCATAAAGAAATACAAAAATGGCCTGTAAACATATAAAAAGATGTTTGTTTTCATTTAATGTAAGAGAATAAGAGAAAGACTAAAACTGGACAGAGATACAATATCTCAACTATCAGTTTGGCAATATATTTTTTTCACGAGGCTATCATAAAATAAACACTCTCATAGATTGATATTAGAAATATGAGCTTGTACAATACCTAAGGAGGATAATCAGCCAATACTTTAAAAAATTACATATAAATTTATCTTTTGATCCAGAACATGTGCTTTCTAAGAATGTACCCTGAAGGTACTTTTTCAACAATGTGAAACTACATCTGCTCTGGATTATTCACTGCAGCATTATCTGTGATCAAAGCAGCTTGGAAATTATTTAAATACTCTTGCAAGTTGAATAAACTCTGGTCCACCCACTTAATTGAGTACTGAGTAGCTATATTGAAAAGTGAGTACATTGATATGTATTAATTTCTTGGACATCTTGTTAAGTGAAATAATAAGTAACAAGAATATCAATACTATGTTACATTTTGTGTAAAAAAGGAGAATAAGAAAATAAGCAGGTATCTGCTAATTTTTGTAAAATAAAACCACAGGAAGGACAAGTGAGAAACTAGGAAAGTTGTTATCTAAAGGGTCTGGTAGGAATGGGAAAAGGACAGAATGGGGAGAGACAATTCTCTGAGCTGTCTCCTTGAATTGCAGGTCTTTCTAGGTCCAGGAAACAGCAACCTCCCTCAAGTCCTCCTTGCTGGTGGGACCAGCAACTTCACTTTTCCAACTTGCACTTTTGCGAATAGTTCCCTCATTAAATTTTCCTCACTCACCCCTTTTGAATAGACCATTTGTTTACTGAAAAAAAACAAAATTGACATAAATATTTAATCAGTAAAAACATTCAATAACGGGTCACTCCTGTATTTTTCTATCTTTGAATGTCTATTTGTGGGCTTCCTACCATTCTATTTGCAGATCTGGTGGTACATTGAGACTGATACCTAACTTCTTCCTCAGTTCTAGGATAGTCAATGGTTGTATTGTTATTTTGATTGGATTTTTTTTTTTTGTCTAAGTTATTTAAGACTGAGTTAATAAGCTTCAGTGACATAATGTCAATGACCTTCTACTCTGGGCATGGAGTTACTCTTTTTTTTTTTTTTTTAATTTAAAGGTTAGTGACCTAGAAATGCTAGAAGACACAGAAAACATAAGCATGGGTAGGATACATTGTTAGGAACATTAAGAGTTCTACAGGTTCTAAAGATATCAGAAGACAGAAAAGAAGAAGCAATCCCATCTAAAAAAGGAAAGGAAAAAAGAAAAAAAAATTCTTTCATTTTTTCCTATGCCTTCTTGTTCATGAACTTAGGGGTTTTATACTTTTTATGCTTTATAATATTTGCTACAGTAAGTTCACCAAACATTTCTCTCTCTCTCTCTCTCTCTCTCTCTCTCTCTCTCTCTCTCTCTCTCTTAAAGATTTTATTTATTTATTTGACAGAGAGAAACACAATGAGAGAGGGAACACAAGCAGGGGGAGTGAGAGAGGGAGAAGCAGGCCCCCTGCTGAGCAGGGAGTCCGATGTGGGGCTCGATCCTGGGTCTCTGGGATCATGATCTGAGCCGAAGGCAGTTGCTTAACCAACTGAGCCACCCAGGCACCCTGAACCAAATTTTTCTCTTTTAGTTCATATATAATTTACTCCATTTTTTTGCTAACCATCAGTTTTGTTTTTTGATGGAACATCCTCAACTTATTTGTATTTATTCATTTGTAGGAAATGCCTAATTTCCATACACAACAATTACAGTGTAAATGACTGCATTAATCAGAAAGCAGTATTGCATCTATGTGGATGCAAACCAATGTGGTAAAAAAATATAAAATGTCTTCACTCACTCCCATTCACATCTTAATTTTTAATACACAAGTGGTATGAAATAATCTATATTACATAAGAATTGACAACAGATATCAGTTCAAATCTGATTACAAAATATGATAAAAAAAAAAAAAAACCCAGGTGCATAACTTCAGTTTTAATCTCCCAATAAGAACTGCAGATTTCAAAGCTTGTTCTGGAGAAGTCTGGCACCGTGGCAGGATAATTTTATTATAGCAGTCTCTGCAAACTGCCAGTACCCTCTAGTGTGCATTATCAATAAAACTCTCAAATAAAATGAACAACATTGACTTTCTCTTTAATGATTACCATTTCTCTAAACTCTCTTTGTTTTAATATATCCAAGGATACAATCAAGCAACGATTACCTGGATGAAATCATGCAGTTTGCTGATTATAAATATTTCTTAGCCATGGTGCAATCCATAGCAATCTATTCTTTCGTATAGTGTTATAATTTGTATTCATGTTCATATCAGTCGAAAAATTGTATCAATGGAAGAATTAGAGGTCAAAGTGGTTCTTATTCTAAAATTCTGTCATAGTTATTGATTTAACTGATATTTAAACTATCATAGCATATGTCAAACATACACACATCCTTACATACCTTTGTCAAAGTGAATGAAAATGCAGATATAGAAAGAAAAAAATTAAAAAGTGGAGCGGGAATATTACATTCAGTTGGTTGCTTTCAGGAATCATTTAAATGAACCAGAATTCCTATTATTTCTGGCAGAAGCCTGGAAACCTAATTGTGCATATTGGAACATTCACAATACCACCCAGACCCTACAGCTAGTATGTAATGAAATATTTTTCTGCTTCAATATTAAGCTGTTGCTCTTGAGTTCACACTGGTTCTCCCATATATATTAGCACAAAGAAAATCAAGTAATATACAGGATATGTATGTTTGGGATCAGAAAATAGACAGACACAATCCAACAAAAAATTTCACTTTCTTAATTTATTGTGAGAGTCAAAGAGCGTTGGTCTTGAGATCCTATTTTGGAAAACAAAATCCCAACAGTGTCAAAGTAGTTTACCAGTTAATATGCTAAGCTATTTGTATTTTACTGTAACAATTACATTCTGTGGTTATTATGTGAGGTAATATTTCAAAAGCAAATTGGTTGTCAGAGGAAATTAAGCATTCCTAAGAATGTACATTTATCACCTGAAGGAAATGACTATTTCTTTCTTTCATATAAACATATAACCATAGAACAGAGTGCTTTCATACAAGAAAGCATATACCCACTTCTCATTTTTAGATTAAAAAAATACATTTTTAAAAGAAAATCCATGTAAGTTAGAAGCCATTGTTTAAAGCTCTGAGAATATATATTGAGTAGAGGAAAATAAGGAAATACTTTGATCAAATACTACACTGGTGCAGATTCTGGGGATTTTTTAAAGAGGACAAAAGCTAAAAGAAAATACTAAGATTATATTGTGATTCTTAAGTAACTTTCCTATACAGTGTGAAGAATTGGGGAGAAGAAGAGAGAGAGAGGATATTAAATTTTAACAGCTGTTGCTAGATTGTGTGTTTAAAGCTGAAATAAACACACGCATACACACGTACCACTCAGCTCTTAATCATATACTAGCTAGGTAAGAGTAATGACTGGAAAGGAATCAGAAAAAGAGACAACTGAAAAATAGAAAATCTCTAAATAGATTTCTCTGTTTTCATGTTCCAGTGGCTCCTGGGATGATGAGGGGAGAGAAAATTAAATTAAATTGACGCTTATGTTTAGATAAGTTATATTTTTTAAAACTTACTAAAAAGCCAGAAAAATATTATACTCTGAATAGTCATATCCTTTATGTAATGAATAGATATTTTCATTGCACTTTGCTTCTTATTTTGATCTCCTTGTAATTCTTATTAAAAGTTACGTATCTTGGAGTGCCTGGGTGGTCCAGTCATTAAGCCTCTGCCTTCAGCTCAAGTCATGATTCTGGAGTACCTGTATAGGGTCCCTGCTCCATAGGAAGTCTACTTCTCCCTCTCTCACGCTCCCTGCATGTGTTCCTTCTCTAGCTGTGTTTCTTTCTGTCAAATAAATAAATTAAATCTTTAAAAAATAAAAAAAATAATAAAAGTTACATATCTCTTTAAAAGCATTTTAAGGAAATAATATTATGTAGAATATTAAACATACAAAAGTGGATGTACAAGGATAAATGTTCATTTTTATCTGAAGTAATTAGAGATTTCCATATTTTCTAAGAATCAAAGAATCCTATAAAATGATTTATTTGATGGCTTGAGGAAATCTTACTTCCTATTTCATGTTGAATAAATGGATCCAAATAAGTTTTTTTTTGGGGGGGGGGGTAATACCTTCAAGTACTTAAGACTCAATATTGAGGAAAAGGTTTGAATTAAGAACTTTTTGTTTTATGATACTTAACAATTATTCTTTTGATTTACTGTTTTGATTTTGCTGATCATTTTTTTTTTGGCTTATTACTACTTTTAGAAAATGGGCTAGGGCAGGATATTTCTTTAAAAACATTTTCTTAAAAAAATCTTCAGGATTCTGGTTTCAACTTATAAAATAGTATAGAAGGTTAACTTTACTTATGTTGATTTGAACCCTGTAAAGTTTTAACTTTACTTACGTTGATTTGAACCCTATAGAATTTATAGCATAATAGAAATTTGTCCATCTTGACCCTAAAAATAGCAATATTATATGGCTTAATATGACAGTTAATACATTATGTAAACATATAAAATGTCTATAAAGCTGTTTGCTCTAATATATTTATATATTTACCAACTAATATGTATATTAGTTGGTAAATATATATATAATATAAATATATATATATTAGTTGGTAATATATTTACCAACTAACCTCAAAATTATTTACTCTAGAAATTCTGTGAATTTATTGCTAAAACATTTGTGTGGGGTGCGAATCAGTCCTAGACCTTGTCTGCTGAGGTTTAACATTGTGTAGACTCTTGTGGCTGCTTCAGCAGAGACACAAGCTTCACACCTTCCCTGACATAGGTCTTCACAACCACAGCTTTGTCTAAACTGAGCTGGCCTTTAGGAGTCAAGGAGTGAAGCCATATTTGTCTAGGAGAGTTTTTCTTTTCCAGTATAAGGTAAGGTGACAATTCAAGAGCAGAAAGAGATGATTTTCAAAAAGTTAAGATATGTGATATTTATAGCTATGCCCTTTAATTAATTTTTTTTTAATTGATCTTCTAAAATGGCTTTCAAAATCCTGGATCAGGTCTAAATGTAAATATTAAATAAATAAATATTTATTCTTCTTATTTTAAATTATATTGAACTGCTAAACATTCAAGACAATTATAAACATCTTTTGTCCTGAGGAAAGTTTATTGGAATGGTCAGAACCCTCTATGTTGCTTTTGACATACTTTAAATATTTTATAATATTTATCTTCAAAAACATTGAATCATCATTCTAGAACATCATGGAACAGAGAATGAAAATGCAGAGTGAAGATTGTTAATAATACTGAAATAAAGCAAATTCATTAAAAATAACGTTTGGATGACTATATCTTAAAATCTGAACATAAAAGGATAGAAATATGTAGTAATATTTATAATCCCAAAAGATACTAAAAACTATTATTAAGCAGATAAAAATTTTACAGTGATCATTATACTACTACTACTACTAAAAGTATTGACTTCATGAACTACAAAACAAAAAATCAGATTATTTGTATAAAATATTCATTTGTATATGAAAATATTTCATTGCATAATTTCCTTTAAATGTTTACTCTCTACCTAACAAAGTTCTGCATAATAACTTACTGCTAATGAAATACATTTGGCAAACCAGTTCATGTGGGACTCACAATCAGCATGCATAGTACGTTTTTGAATTTTCATTAATTTACCAATAAGATTTTTAGATTTGATATATGTAACTACATAAGTTAAAATTTTATTTAAGACAATAAACACTTTAAGCCAGATTTAATGATAAAAGACAAACTTTTCAAAACTTTAGTACCATATAAAATAAGAAATTAAGAGAACATTAGGGAAAGAAAAAAACCTTGCAGCAATAAACTATTTTAGTGAAATATTCCATACATACACAAAAGCTATAAACAACAGAATTTGTTGATTTCTTTTATAATAGCAAAAAAAGAGAGAAGGGAATCATTGTCCATTAACAAGGAAATAATATATAAAATCTAATTTTATTGATATTATGAAATATTATGCGGCCATTATAGTGAATCTTTAAGAATTAATGTCCTATGAAAAGAATTTATAGCAAATAATAGACATTTGTCCAATAGCTGTCTATTGCATCTATATTATTTTCCAGGTACTGATCTAGACTCCAATGCCCCATTTATTTTGGAACAGAAACAAAAAAGAAACCAAAATTCTTTTTTTTAAAGATTTTATTTATTTATTTGACTAAGAGAGACACAGTGAGAGAGGGAACACAAGCAGGGGGAGTGAGAGAGAGGGAGAAGCAGACTCCCCGCTGAGCAGAGAGCCCAATGAGGGGCCCCATCCCAGGACCCTGGGATCACAACATGAGCTGAAGGCAGATACTTAATAACTGAGCCACCCAGGTGCCCCCCAAAAACAAAATTCTTAACTCTATTTACGTTCACATGTTTTACATTGACTGAAAAAAACTGAGAGTGTGATTGTAGTGAGAGAAACCAAATGAAATTGTGTGCCTGTAAGTTTAACTTTTTTAACTTTCAATTTTCAAAGTTCAGTTACCATGTTTTAGTCATAGCAGTATCCCAAGACCACAGTTCAGTTTTAGTTATCTTGCTGTGTTAAGTGTGAATAGTAGCATAAATTGCAAAGTTCACTGCTAGCTCTCCATCCACAAATCATTACGTAAATAACAAATGCATCTCATGATCAGTGAGACCATCACTTCTTTCAAAGCCTCTCAGCAACGGGCCACTGTGCATTCATGACATTCAGATTGTGAAACCTGTAGTTGTTGTGATTCCGTGTCTCACATCTCAATGTGAGCCCATTTACAGAAGTGGATAACAGAATGAGGCAATTGCCTAGCAAAAATAAAAAATGCAACAAAGAAATGAAAAATGATAACACCATAATAAAAAAAAAGGAAATTGGATTGAATGGAAATGGAAATATAGAGAAAATGTGGAATATTGGTGCTGCCACCTTCTCTAGAGACTACAAATACAGCCAGAAGATCTAAGTAGAGGAAAATTCAGAGACATAATGAGGAATGTGGTTACAATGAAAAGATGTCTCAGCACAAGTAACAACAACAGAAACCTTCACATTAAAAGAGCCCTTAGAGATATTTTACAATATGGAAAGAACCAAATTTGGTCCTTGGCTTATTTCTGTACAACCTGTGAGTTAAGAATTTTTTTTTTTTTTACATTTTTACAGAATTGCAAAAAGGAGAAGGAGGAGGACAGGGAAGAGGAGAATGACTGTATCCTGAAAATCCTAAAATATTTACTACCTGGACCTTTACAGAAAAAGTTTCCAGGCCCCTGCTCCAGAATCCTGGACATCAATAGGACTGAAATAGGAGAAAGATGAGTTAATATGGTCTGAGAATCACGTTGCAAAAGGACTTGGGTGGCAATGTAAATAATTTGCATACTTCTTAAGCAGCAAAGGACTGTTGAATAGTCCTATGATGGGAATGATATGGAGGGGCTACATGATGGGTCTGCTAAATTTGCAAACTTAGTATGACAACGTAGAACTCCCATATGTATGCTCTACTGTCCTTACAGCTCTTAATGTTCCACGTGGTGGTCAGAAACATTAATCCAAATTTGGGTTTCTCAGATCTTTCTGCCTGAAGCTAGGTGTCTGTCTCAATTTTAAAATCCTTGATTTTATAAGGTGAGCATATTGCCAAGGTGATATATTATTTTCAAGGATATGAACACTATATGTGGCAGGGGAATTGCCAAAGGTTCAGACATATAAAATCTGGAATGATAAACTGACACATCTCTAGGAGTATTTGTAACCTTCAAAGACAGCTAAGACAAAAGTGTTAAATGGACTACTGAATAAGCCACACAAAAAATGCATTATGTTCATAATATTTTATAAGATTACTTTATCTTAAGAGCAACTAGATTATATAAATTTCAGGGGAAGCCCTGAAGCTTAGCTGTCAAAACTAATATTGTAGATTTGTGGATATAGATTTTCAAAGTTCAGCCACTCATTGTAAGAGAAAATACAAAGTATTATTGGCACATTCTAACTCATTACCATTGTCATTTTAGCCTTAAGATAATTCTTGTGTTATCTTTGATAGCCTTCTCATGCAGATATATTTAATTTCTTTCTATAAAATTTAAATAATTTAAAATTATGATGAGTGTCTGGTGTGGACAGTAGAACAATTTAAATCCTGTCCTAAGGGGTCCACTTTAAACACTAACCAACCACTGGTCTGCTTAACCTCTTAAGGATTAATCCCTGCTCGTAAAACTAAATGTGCAGAGTTACATGTTTTAAAGTGCCAACATTCTACCTTTTTGAAACAAACAAATAAAACTGTGATTTATTACTATGTCCTGCATAAATCTTTAGATGATATGATTGGGATTGCAACTTAAATTTTCAACTGGCACCAGCTTAAAGGATGGAAAGGAAAGCTTTTGCAGGAGGCCAGACATCCAGAGAGGCAGAGTTGTAGATCATAATTATCTCAAGTATAAGGTCGTAAATTATTGTGATAACTTTGAAAAGAGAGGATGTTAAACATGATAAAAACAACAGTAATCATTCTGCCAGACATAGTTTGGAAATTAAATAGAGATTTTTTTTTAAAGATTTTATTTATTTATTTGACAGAGAGAAACACAGCTAGAGAGGGAACACAAGCAGGGGGAGTGAGAGAGGTAGAAGCAGACTTCTGCTGAGCAGGGAGCCTGATGCGGGGCTCGATCCCAGGACTCCGGAATCATGACCTGAGCCAAAGGCAGTCACTTAACCAACTGAGCCACCAAGACACCCATAAATAGAGATTTTAACCAACTGGAGGGGGGTGTATGCGCATACATACACACACACACACACACACACACACACACACACACACAAGCATCCATATATGCACCCACAGAAAAAATATTTCTAAATATTCAATATTGGTATGATATTTTTGGTAAAAAAATGGCATTAGGTAGATGATGCTGCATTATAAAATTATGTTTTATTTCTAAGTATTATTTAAGTCAATGTTTAAAAAATTTTTTTGTAACTCTTTGAACTGATTTGTTTACCTTGGAAATCTTATTAAAATAGAGAAATTCCCTTCTTTTTTTTTAAAGATTTTATTTATTTGACACAGAGAGAAATCACAGGTAGGCAGAGAGGCAGGCAGAGAGAGAGGAAAAAGCCGGCTCCCGGCCAAGCAGAGAGCCCGATGCAGGCCTGGATCCCAGGACCCTGATATCATGACCAGAGCTGAAGGCAGAAGCTTTAACCCACTGATCCAGGTGCCCTAAATTCCCTTCTTTTACTAATTTAATCTTATATCATTACACTGTAATAATATATTTTTGGGATAAATATGACAGCATTTTTTATATTTGTGATGTCACACTTGTCATTTTCAAAAACAAGAAGTACTTCAATTTAGAAAAGATCATAATGAAACAGCCACTTTTCAAATTTATAAGAGAACAAAAAGAAGGGGGAGCAAAATCCTATGTGTTCAAAAAGCAAATACCAGAAGAAAATCAGTAAAATCATTGTTAGGATATACAGAAAATAATTCATCTGGGATTTTTTATCCAACAAAAATTGACACAGCTACATTCTTGATAATGTGTCCTGTCATTCAAGGTTCAGAGTGATCAAAGTTGAGAACTAGAAGTAGCTAGCTTGGTGGAAATTTTAAGATTCAATAGAGGCTCAGGTTTGATCTCTGACCTAAACTAGAATTTCAGAGGTGTCCTGCCAAAGTCATGCAAAAGGTTGAAAGCATTTTGAAATAAGTGGAAAGCAGTTTCTGAAAGGTTAGGCAAAACAAAAGAAAATATGCAAGAGGCAGAAATGAAAGTCTGGGTCAAACTATAAAGGGATGGGGAAAGACAGAAAAATGATATAAAACATATGAGAATCAGGAGAGAAACAGTTTTAGTTGGGGAGAAAATGGTATCCCATGATTAGAGCTAGCAATATATCCAAAATAAAATGGAATACAAATCATGAAAGAGAATCTAGTTGACCCCTTTCCTGGACTCATATATATATACTGCTCTATATAAAAATACACGTACCACACACAGTACGGCTTGTTATATACTGGGAACCAGATGGCTATTTCAGTGATGGAATTAGTGTTACTACCAATGAAATCAAATGGCCTCACTTCAGGCATCTCTTATATCCCACTTTAGTTTAGCAGCAAGTGACAAAGATCCCAACCAAACTATTTAATCCAGTAAAGGGTTCTTGAATCATGGAATGAAAATTTCATGTAATGAAATTATGAATATGAAGAGTGCAGCTGATGCAGATGCCCAATGTAGTTACTTGCATCTTGGCTCCCAGACTCTCTCTCTCAGCAGAATGCTTACAAGAGTTTCAGCTCTTACTTGCTGAGTTCATAAATAATGGGGAAGAACATCTAACTCTGTTCCAGAAGTCCGAGACAAATCTTGTTAATTCTTTACTGGTTCCAGTGGGAAATAGGTCCTGTGTAAGTGGGACACACAGATGGGCTTAGGCTTGGGTCAGATGCTTTATTCATAGGCCAAACTTCTCTCAACTGACATGCAGACTTGGAGTTGAGTAGCCAAAGAGAGAAGGTCTCCAAATTAAATATACAGGTCTTTTCCATATGAAATAGATTTCATATTGGTGAGGGAGACATCGAAGGACCAAGGCTATCGCTCAACTGTAATTTTACATCTCAACTTTGCCATAAGATATCTCTAGTTACTAGACTTTACCTTGAGAGGCACTATAGGACAGTTTATTGCTAGAGATAACCTCAAATACTACATCCCCCACTTTCTAATGATCTGAGTTTCAGCAAGTTATGATATCAAGATTCCCTTCTGTAAAATGTGGCTATTTAATAAGGTTTTGTGATAAATAAATGAAAAAAAAATGTATGAAAGTGCTTCACACAAAGTAGCTTATAGTTAGTGTTTATCAATAGGAGACTATATATAGAAGAGTCATTTAAAGATGATAGCAAAGTTTGGTATGAGGTAAAAAAAAGTTTAAGTAGTGTGAAAAATCATATAAAATGAAAGCATTATGTATGAAATTCTGTTTCTAAATGTTCTCCTCACAGGATCAAAATTTTACAAACCACATCAAGTGGCATGTTCATATAAAAACAAACTAGTAGGGAGACAAATTTCACAATAAAATCTTGGATGAACAGAAGAGTAAATTCTTTTTTCTGTTTTTATACTTTGTCCTAACTCTCATTCCGTTTAATAGGTGCAAACAAATCAGATTCTAGCTGTTTCATGATTAACTCATCATTTCTGTTTCTGTGGCTGTTCTAGGATTTACTGAATCAGTTCAGGATTTAAACTTTACCTACTAAAGATCCAGTTCCTTCACCTCCTATTTCCTGGAATTGTATCTATGGTCATTGGGAAAGATTGTCTGCATTTATCATCAGGACATCCAATGCTCAGCTATAATTTCTTCGACTGTGGTGTGTAATCCCCATTGGTCCTCAGTTAATATCAATCCCTAATAGCTGAGGTATCAGTTCAGCTATTATATCTTCATAAAACATTCTCAAACCTTGATCCCATCCTGCCAGAAGTTCAAGAAACTTTTTGGTCTGATTATTTTCAGTTAAATCTTTAAAAACTTCCTTAAAATACTGGAAACCCTGGCTGAACTCTCCACACAACGCAGTGGTACACAGGATTGTTCTTCTCAGATTTCCCTCTTGCCATGCACCCTCATAGCCACTTCAGCTCCATTTCTTTGGAGACATGTGGGGTATTAGTTTCTCCACCAGGACTGTAGTCTCCAGCAGGTAATTCTAGTGAGTGGTTGGATTCTGACTCATGTCAAGAATCTTCCCACTGCATACTAGAGTATTCTGAAAAAGTCTAATCAAAGCAAAAAACAGAGACAGAACTTGTTCTTGTACTTTTGCATTTTTATGCTTTCTAGACTTATCCACATCTTTTCCCTTTCAATCTTTTCCTAATTCTACTACTGTCTGATATAACGTAGTTCACTTAGCTCATGTGAACTGTGATTAAGTTCAGATAAATTGTTACAACTTCTTCAGTCAAGACTATTTGGAGCACAAAACATGTATTCATTAATTTGGATTCTTTCTTTTATAGCTTCAGTAAATAATTTTAAAGTTATCCTTCTGTCTTAAAACTGCAGAAACAATAGAAGAATATAAGAAAGCAGTATAATAATTTTGTATTATAATTCTGTAACCACAATTTAAAGCACAGATATAGATACCTCAAGTGAAAGGGAGGTGCCACATTTTAAGATTAGATATTTATCACATATAACAGATGTCCCAAATCTAGCTAGCCTAATAGCAGTCAGAACATTATGAGAAATGCTGCATCCTCTTGCTAATTAGAAATTGAAACACTTTAAATTTCTTCTAAATTATGTGGTTGTTCACCAGGAATTTTCATCTCATAACAGCTACCAATTTTCTCTTTTTCTGCTCCAGTTCACTCACTTTGGTTACCTCTAGATACATTAGAGCCTCAACATTCAATGTTTAGTCTATGGACGAGCAGCATCTATAACTTGTAGAAACATTATTCAAATGCAGAATCTTGGTCCTACCTCAGACCCACTGGATCAGCATCTTCAATTTCATTAAGATCTTCTGGTGATTCATATGCATGTTAAAGTTTGCAGAGAACGGGATTAGATGACAAAAGTGGAATCCATGTAGCCAAAATATTAATACAATACTCCCAGGACTAGTGCTTGCCACTAGCAGCACATGGGCTGGCTCTTGTCCATGTGCACACTGATGCTGTGGTATCAGTGTCAATAGTGCTAATATTTGCTCCTAGGACATGGTCCTGCCACCCCTAGAGTAATCATCACACTAACTCCGATCATAGTTTAGATACTCCTTACATCAATGTGTTGATACTGTACTAAAGTAACGTTTGTGTTTTTGCTTGGTCTTGATCTCTTTTGGCCCTAACCTAGAACTGAAAGCCATGAATTCAAAATGACCAGTCAGAGTCCAATCTGAGTGACAGAATTGTATTTTGTCGCTGCCGGGGACCAGCCTCAGCAGAGATGTGGGTCTCGAACCACGGGATGTCTCGCGGCCAAAATAATGACATGGACACAGAAATCTGATGCAAGCTGACAGACCCAAGGTCAGTCAGGAGAGACCTATGAAGCAGGCTCAGGCTCAGGCTCACGCTCTGGCTTTTTAGCATTGGCTTTCTAGCTCTAGCTCTCTAGCTCTGGCTTTGGCCCTCTTGCTCTGCTTCTGTCTCTCTTGCTCTCTGTCTGCCTTCTCTTTCTGCTGCTTTCTTTGCTTCTCTGTTTCTGTCTCTCTTTGCTTCTTGCTTCTCTCCTTGCTTTGCTTCTGTCTCTCTGTTCAGTCTCTCTGCCCTTTTCTCAGCTTCTGGCTCTGCCTTGTCTCTCTTGACTGACAAGGGCCCCAGTCTTTTATTATTCAAAAGTGAGGAAGTTGGGTGGTGCAGTTAGATTAAAGTTAAACAAAGTGATCCATAGCAGGCAGAGTCAAGCCTTTCTAAGAAACCAGCCTTTAACATTAAAAGGGAAGTTTGTGAATAGACTCAGTTTGAATAGTTGAGCAGGAAGAACAATAGACAAGTAAAGATGGTGTTGATGACTGTGACATTAGCATAACTCTAGATTCTTGGCAGGGAAAGCCCAGAGGGACTTTCATTCATATTCACAAGTACGTCCACCAAAGTTTCCAGTGGCTTGGGCAAGGCGGGAGGGGTGGATCACGCACGTCCCTGACAGTATTTTATTTAGAAATTATTTTTCCTCTCAAATATTGGCCAATTGTCTCTAATCAAACTTAAATGTACTCTATTCTAAGGATTATTTATTTCTGTAGAAATCTCCCTAGTGTAAAAACAAATTTTAATCCTACTTATGTGCCTAGTCATACCTAAATCCTAAATTGAGAAAATTTACTTAAACTCTAAGATATCTTAAATACCTTAAATATCTAAACCTTTTTGAAATGAACTAAAGATATCAGGAGTCACCAAATTGGCTGTTTATTCTTTATTTTGTTTTAAGGAGAGAGGTTATTTTAACAGATTGATAGAGCATTTTAAGTTTCAGAATGATAGTGTACAATTTTCTACAATTTGGGTTAATGGTTTTTATGAAAGTAATCTGCCATTGTTATAAAAGGTAAATTTAAATGGATATCTTAAAACTGTTAAATTGGCAATTATATCAAAATAAAGCAATAGCTATTATATATCTCAGGTCAAAAGAGAAGCTTATTACATACTTTGTCTTTCAGAAAGAGAAGTTGAATCAGAACATACATTTAAGTTTTAAAGAGCATGCTCTGCCTATAATGACAGATAACGTGCTCCATAGTGACAGAAATTCTGAATAAGAAAAGAGGAAGTGATATAAATTATAAGAAATATCGGTCACTTTTTATAAGGTAGTTTTAGTGTCATTACAGGAAAATGCAAATGCATTGGGAGTGCAAAGGAGCTTTACATTGTTACTTTAGTGCTTGTCTTCTAAAGCCTTGGTTTATTCAGGATTGTTTCTTCTTCATTTTCTCAACCTGTTTAGATCCTGTCTTTGTTGACACAGTGATATATAGCAGCTATTAATGGTACTTATTAAAATGTGTCCAAATTCTATACCAGCAAATCTGGTATAGTAATATGACTTTAAGGGATTTTTTTTTTTTTTAAGTATTTGAAGAGATACCAACTTTCTCAGGCTCTTGAGAGACAGTCTGGATAAATTTCAAATGAAAAATTGCCTTCTGTCTATCTATATTCCCTAGTATTTTCATTTGTTTGGCAAGTTCTTTAAAACAAATTTAAAAATAGAGCTACCCTATGACCCTGAAATTGCACTACTGGGTATTTACCCCAAAGATATAGATGTAATGAAAAGAAGGGCCATACGTACCCCAATGTTCATTGCAGCAATGGCCACAATCGCCAAACTGTGGAAAGAGTCAAGGTGGCCTTCAACAGATGAATGGATAAAGAAGATGTGGTACATATATACAATGGAATACTACACCTCCATCAGAAAGGATGACTATCCAACTTTTGAAGCAACATGGACTGGACTGGAAGAGATTATGCTGAGTGAAATAAGCCAAGTAGAGAAAGTCAAGTATCACATGGTTTTACTTACTTGCAGTGCATAAGGGGTAACATAGAGGACAGTAGGAGAAGGAAAGGAAATGGGAAATGGGTAATTCGGGGAGGGAAATGAAACATGAGAGACTTTGGATTCAGAAACAAACTGAGGGTCTTGGAGGGAAAGGGTGGGGCGGTGGGAGAGCCTGGTGGTGGGTACTGAGGGCACGTTTTGCATGGAGCACTAGATATGGGGCATAAACAATGAATCTTGGAGCACTGAAAAAATAAAATAAATTATTTACAAAAATTAAAAAATAAAAATAAAAAATAAAGAAAAAAAATAAAAAGAAATGAAATAAAAATAAAACACAAACTGCAAATTTGTCATATAATAGAAATGCACAGAATACTTTCTTATGATAATATCTTTGGCTCCACAAAGGATATGTAAGCCTATGCTGAATGTGTGTGTCTTCATGAAAGGTGGTTAGGGTGGTTACTTTGATGGTCTTGAAAACATTTCCTGGGGTGCCTGAGTAGCTCAGTTGGCTGAGCAACTGACTAGATTTCAGCTCAGGTCACTATCTCAGCCTGGTCCCGTGACAGGCTCCCGGCTCAGCGTGGAGTCTGCTTGTCCTTTTCTCTCTGCTCCCCTCCCCTCCTCTTCTCTTTCTGAAGTAAATAAATAAATTAAATATGGGAAAAAATTTTTTTTCACTTCATACAAATAGGAAAATTGAAGTTCTATGAGTAAATTTATGAACTATACTTGTATATTCTTCCACTAAGACTTGGGAAAAAAGGATCAGAGTGAATTAGGCATTATATAAAATCATTACTCCTCTATATACAAAAACCTTGTCACTTAGATCTTAGAAGCTCACCCCCTGCCATTAATCTCATTCTCCCTTTCCTACCCGGCATAGCTGATGTTGTATATTTTAGAATCAACTCTATGAACAGAAAGAAGCAAAGGTTACTTTTACTGAGAAAACACTTAGGTATATAGTTTCTTTCTGATACTAAATCTCACAAGCAGGCACTTCAGTTAAAAAGTAGGATCACAGGCAAATGTAAGTTTTAATAGGAGGTCAAAAAAGGGGGGGATTCCATTCTATGTCTGTCAAAATGCTATAGAATTCAAACACACTCCTCCCCTATGTTCACTCCTAGTAAGAAATGATCTTCAAATATTAAGGACAGTGAAATAGATTCTCTAGAAAACCATAAATATGAAAAGGAATTAAATAAATCTGCCTCATTTATGAAGGTTTCCATGATTTGGTAATTGAGGAAACATCAACAAATTATAAAGGGTTATTTAGAAAACTACAAGGCATGGTAAGGAAATATTTCCCTATTAGGAAATATTGGCTCTAATGGTTTGCAGATCATTTTGCAAAAGTGGAAAGTGAATCTGTTTTTATTTTTTGATGGTACAGCATCTTTTCCATTGTATTTGAGGAATTATTTAGGAGATATTTCACAAACCTGTGAGAAGTAAGCTGTATTATCTCCCTGTTGAAAAGATGAGGGATAGTGAAATCAGAAGGTTAAATGGTTTGCTCACCACCTCATACTAAGTTATTGGCAAAAGAAATATAGAAGAATAGCCTCTGGACTTTAAATCTGTTGCTTAGCTACTGATCCACAATAGCTCCCAACTGACAAACTACAGAGTACTGGAGAATTTGAAGATTCAAAAAAGATTATGCTTCCACTGAAATGAAAAGTGGAAAATCCTATCATCAGATTGTTGTATAAGACAAACCATTTGGTCATTCTCATCAAATAGATTCTTGTATTTATATATTCAGTTTATTTTTTAATTTTAATATTCTTATAAATAAATTCCTGATTGATACTGTATTATAAATATTAATTAGAAAGTAACTACTGTGGCTCACCTCAAATGATCTCTTTAAAATATATGTAGGTAGAGGAAATTTCTTAATCTCCATTATCATTGCAACTGTCAGAAAAAATATGTTGCTATTCACCCCACTCCACAATAAAGGAAGATGGAAGTAGGACTAATACTTTTTTCACAATTCAAATAGTAAGTATATATTGATTTAAAATATACAAGGCATGTAAAATTTGGTTTTACTCAGAACAGTTCAGTCAGAAAAATGTCATAATTCCTAGTATCCTATCAAAAAACAAAGATGAATTTAATAGATACATTGATATTTTCTTTTTTTTAATTTCACTGTCCACATAAAAGAAAATAAATATCTCTGTCTCTTGGACTGATAAGTAAGAGTTGCTGGCAGGAAGAAGAGCATTGACCTCTTCCTTTTCCATGTGTACATCTTTATTCAGATGATATTTTGATCTTCACTATGAGCCCTTTGACCCCCCCTCTCTTGACCCTGTTCAGTTTTCCCATGGGGAAGTGCACAAACCTCTTAGATAAGGGGAATGACAAGAAAAGCAGGATTGCTTGGCTCTGAGGCCGAGTTACCCAGGGCACTATACACTTCTGAGCCCTGGTTTCTTTTAATCAAACAGTGGCCAGCAGAACATGGAAGATAAGATGAGTATGCAACACTAAGATTTATTACTAACAGTGAATTGAGTATAGTCAGTGGCTGAGGAAATGTTAGTGCTCAGCAGACTTCTGGAGCTTCAGACTCCGAGTAATAATTTTATACCTAAATCAAATGCTCTCCCCCATGATCTAAATCTTATTTTACAATAAAGAAATCCAATTTCCTTCCCATACTATTGCTAGGACCCAAATTGGCCAATGTTTACTTCATTTGCAAGTATGTCAGTTGTGTGATAAGGAGAGCTACATTTGTCTCGTTAAAAAGAACCTCCACTTTGGCCAAACTCCTCTCAAGTTTCTCTCATTTCACAGTGCTGTGTACAAATATGTAAATATTCTCCATTTTCTCTTTTTTTATTTGTTTCTTCTTTATATTTTTTAGTTTATGTCATATATATATATATACACACACGACACTTTTTCTGGCATAAATATTGCACTGTCAACATACCCCACAAGAATAAACAAACCCACTACAAACAAGGGCCTAGTATTACACTCATAACACAAAGTCATCAGAAGGAGAAAAATCTAAGGTAAGCTTTTTTTTTTCTGAGCATAGTTGACAATGTTACATTAGTTTCAGGTGTACAAATCTAGTGATTTGACAAGTGTATACTTTATGCTGTGTTCACCACAAGTAGAGCTACCACCTGTCCTCATGCCCTGCTATTGCAACATCATTGACTTTATTCCTTCTGCTGTGTTTTTCGTTTCTGTAATTTACTCATTTTGTAACTGGAGGCCTGTATCTCCCGCTTCTTTTCAACCATTTGACTCAATCCCCTGCCAGTCTCTCCTCTGGCAACCATAGGTTAGTTTACTGTATTTATAGTTCAAACTCTGCTTTTTGTTTGTTTAATCATTTTTTTAGATTACATTTATGAGTGTAATCATGTGGTATTTGTCTTTCCCAGTTTGACTTATTTCACTTAGTGTAATACCATCTAGATCCATCCATGGTGTCTCAAATGGTAAAATATCATCCTTTTTCATCCCTGTGCAATATTTCCTTATCCATCCATCTATTGATGGACACTTAGGTTGCTTCCATAATTTGGCTATTGCAAATAATGTTACAATAAATATGGGGATCTAGATCTTCTTGAATTGGTGTCTTCATTTCCCTTTGGGTAATAAGTATCTAGTAGTGGAATTACTGGATTATATGGTATTTCTATTTTCAATTTTTTGAGAAATCTCTATACTGTTCACAGTGTTTCTTCCAGTTTGCATTCCCATCCACACTGTATGAGAGTTCTTTTTTCTCCACATTCTTGCCAACATTCATTTCTTGATTTTAGCCATTCTAACAGATGTGAGATGATATTGTGGTCTTGATTTTCATCCTCCTCATGATTAGCATGTTGAACACCTTTTCATGTGCCTTACATGCATCTCTATGTCTTCTTTGGAAAATATTTATTCAGGTTCTCTGCCCGTTTTTAAATCAAATTGCTTGTTTTCTTGGTGCTGACTTATATAAATTATTTATATATTTTGGATATTAACTCCTATTCAATATGTCATTTTCAAGTATCTTCTCCCATTCAGCAGGTTGTCTTTTGTTTTGACAGTTTCCTTAGCTGTGCAAAAGCTTTTTATTCTGATATAGACCCAATAAGTTTTGTTTTTGTTTTCCTTACCTTAGGAGTCCTATTTAGAAAAATGTTGCTATGGCTAATGTCAGAGAAATTACTGCCTCTTCTGGGATATTTATCATTTCATATTTCATGTTTGTCTTTAATCTATTTTGTGTTTGGTTTTGTGCATGGTATTAGAAAGTAGTCCAGTCTCATTTTTTACACATATCTGTCCAGGCTTCCCAGCACCATTTATTGAAAAGACTGTCTTTTCTGCATCATATATTCTTGCCTTCTTTGTCATAGATTAATTGAACATATAAATGTGGGTTTATTTCTGGGGTCTCTATTCTTTTCCATTGATCTATGTGTCTATTATTATACCAGAACCATATTGTTTCAATTACTATAGCTCTGTAGTAAATCTTGAAATCTGGAATTATGATACTTCCAGCTTTGTTACTTTGGTTACTGTTCTTTTTCAAGACTGCTTTGGTTACTCAGGATCTTTTGTGGTTCCAAACAAATTTTAGTATTATTTGTTCTAGTTTTGTGAAAAATGCTGTTGGTATTTTAAAAGGATTGAATTTGTAGATTGCTGTTTGAAGCTCTGGTTATATATCTTAGTTAATCTTTTAAACCATGGCATGTCTCCATCTCTCTTGCTGTTCTTTTGTCATTCTCTCTTTTTGGTTGTTCAGTAGTGATTCAGTCAGCCCACAGTTGTTCTTCAGGAGGAATTATCTATTAACAGGTGTAATTTGGTGTGTTCTATTAAGGAGGTAAGTTCAGTCTTCCTGGTTTCCATAACACAGAAGTTATGGTAAGCATCTTGTAATTTGGGGACAGAAGTTTAAGATTAAAGATAGTCTTAATGCTTCCATTTCTATAATTTCTTCTTTGAGAACAACAAATTGTATTTTTTCTCTTTTTTTAAATTAAATGTGAACAGAATCCTAATGTTTTAGTAAAATGACACATTGTTGACCTTTTTAATTTGCATATAGTTGAGAGGCAGTGTTATATTAGTTTCAGGTGTACAACATAGTGATTCAACAACTTTATATGTGATATTTAAGAACACACTAAACAAAAATAAGATTTGATGAAATATTTACCCTGCATTTTTAATGTTTAACAACATAGCATGTGGCAAATTAACCTACTATTATACTGTAAGAATATGCTCAATGTTCTAACAATACAGGATGAAATAATTACAGAATTAGATTTGTTTACACAATCTCTGTGCACATTTACAATTTTTATTTTTAATTTTCTTGCAATTGGATGAAAGCAGATTTTTTCATTTCACGTGTTTTAAAATTTTTTATTATTAAGATACAGTTGACATATGATGTTATTGGTTCCAAGTATGCAACCTAGTGATTTGACAATTATATATATTCCACAATGCTCACCATGGTAAGTGAAGTAACCATCAATGTGGTTTTATACACTTATTTAAAAAGCACCAATACCTGAAATACATAGAATAGTCAAGGCAGTTTGCCAGCATTATGACAGTACATGTTGGTAGCTAAAAACTCATTAAAACATGTCATTAGCTTAATGTTTTGTCAATGAAAAGATAAACTAGAGAAAAGGAAAATAAAATATGCATTACTTTTTGGTGAAATAATTATATTCACTGTATTAACGATGACAGAAAAATTATCTTTATCTTCCTCTATAACCTGCATTACTCATAAAAAACTAGAGCTGGTGTGTCCTTGTATAATGTGGAGACACTGCTCTATATTGTTTGGTTAGTTTTAGTTCTGAGGAATTGACAGTTGTCAATCTCTCTCCATAATAATTTTTCTTCTATGTAACCTAGTTGTCTGTGTCCCAGAGCTTAGTCACTCTGTAATACACTATAGATTCTGAGAAAGAAATGACCAAAGAGAAACTGGTTTTTTTTTTTCTGATAGAAGTAGGATTCTTGGTATGATGAATTAGATTCCAGAGAAATGAAAGTAGTATCATTTGTAAGCCATATTATATGTGCAACTTATTAAAATGTGCATCTTAAATAGCCCATAAAATATTAATAACAATTACACTATATTTTACATTAAAATAATTTTTCATAGAGTATTTCTAAAAGTACTAAAAAGAAAAGCTGAAACAATACAGATTGAGTTTAAATATCTTTTTTTGTTTGTTTTTTAGAGAGAAAGTGTGCATATGCACATGATAGGGGTAGGGAAAGGGCAGAGGGAGAGAAAGAATCTTAAGTAGGTTCCATGTGCAATTGCAGGGCTTGATCTCATAACCCTGAGATCATGACCTGAGCCAAAATCAAGATTCAGATGTTTAACTGACTGAGCCATCCAGGCACCCTGCATTTAAATATATTAATATATATAATCAATAGTCACTTTATTTCTCTTTTCAAAACTACCAATTTATGAATGGACAAGGAATATGGTAGTGGAGTAGGAGGACCCTAGGCTCTCTTCTTTCCATGAACACAGCTAGATAACTATCAAATCTTAATACCCCAGAAATCAACCTGGAGACTGATAGAACAAACTTTACAACTAAAAGGAGAGGAGGTCAAAATGAAGAAGATAGATTTGTGGAGAGGTGATTTAGGGGAAAAATGGATCAAGGTTGCTGCAGAGGGGAGGGAGCAATGGTTATAGAGAAGGGCAAGAGAGAGGAACACACAGGGGAACACACAACAAGAGCATTTCCCCAAAACTACTAGTTTGGAAAAGGAGAGAGGCCTAATTTTGTGAGTTCTTGCAACTGGCGGGGCTTAAAGCCTGGAATTTTAAAGGTCAGTGGGCTTGGGGTGAGACAGATCACAGAGGGAACTGGGCTGCTCCTGGAGAGAAGGCAGGCAAACCACCTGGGACCAGACAGCATGGAAACATGCTCTGAAGAATGCCTGGGGCACACAGGGGAGAGATATTTCACTCTTCTCAGAGTCCCTGAGAAGCAGAGTTCACAGAAACAACTCTGGGAACAAAGGAGCTGGCTATCACCATTAATCTTCCCTGCTCCTCAGCATAAATACAGAGCCACCTGTGGGAAGCAGTACAGTCCAGACACTGACTGCTGAACTCACTTATACCAAGTCCCACAGCCCTGTGCTCTGGTGGACTGCCCTTCTCAGTCAAGCTTGCCTCAGTCTCAGCAGAGTTGGCCCCTTTGGCAGAAAACCAGCACAAACCTAAGTCCACACCACATCTCTTGACTAGAGAGTGCTGCAGGGCTTCAGTTCTAGTGAAATGTTATCAGGCCTCAATGCACAAGCAGACCAGGGCACACCTAGTTAAAACTCACTACATTCAGACCAGGGAGCACACACTGCTCACAGCAGGCAAGGAGGGCCTCTGCAGATGATTGGCTTGAAGGATAAAGCAGCCAGAACACAACAGCAGAGCACATACAGTGTACACAGAAGATGATCCCTGAAGCTCCAGGCCTTAGGCACTATACAATGTTTTCTTTACAAGGCCAGTTAGGGGCACCTGGGTGGCTCAGTGGGTTAAAGCCTCTGCCTTCAGCTCAAGTCATGATCTCAGGGTCCTGGGATCAAGGCCTGTGTCGGGCTCTCTGCTCAGCAGGGGTCCTGCTTCTTCCTCTCTCTCTGCCTACTTGTGATCTCTCTCTCTGTGAAATAAATAAACAATATCTTTAAAAAAAAAAAAGAAGGCCATTTAGGAGCAGGAAACATAACCAGCTTTTCTAACAAGAGAAGGCAGAGACTTAGACAAAATGTCAAGAAAGAGTAATTTAGCCCCAAAGAAAGAACTAGATAAGGCCATAGGTGAAACAGATATAAGTAGCATGCCTGATGAAGAATTTAAATAAATAATCGTAAGGATACTCACTGGCCTTGAGAAAAGAATAGATGACATCAGTGAAACCCTTACCACAGATTAAAGAGGTAAAAAAGAATCAATCAGGTGGTGCGTGGGTGGCTCAGTTGGTTAAGCTACTGCCTTTGGTTCAGGTCATGATCTCAGAGACCTGGGATCAAGCCCCACATTGGGCTCCCTGCTCGGCAGGAAGCCTGCTTCTCCCTCTCTCACTCTCCCTGCTTGTGTTCTCTCTCTAGGTGTGTTTCTCTCTGTCAAATAAATAAAATCTTTAAAAAATAAGTCAATCAGAGATGAAGAATTCAAAAATGATATTGGAAACACTCTTGATGCAATGAACAGCAGGTTGGAAGAAGCAAAGGAAGGAATTAGTGACAGAAGACAAAATAATGGAAAACAATAAAGCTCAAGAATTACACAACACAAGAATTGGCTTAGGAAACTCAGTGACTTCATCAAATGCAATGAAATTCATATCATAAGAATTACAGAAGAAGGGGGGGAGAAAATTTATTTGAAGAGATAATAGCTGAAAACTTCCCTAATCTGAGGGAGGAAACAGACATCCAGATCCAGAAGCCATAAAAATCAACAAAAGCAGGCCAACAACAAGACACAGTTTAATGTAGTTAAATTTGCAAAATCTAGTGATAAAGAAATGATCTTAAAGGCATCAAGACAAAGGAAGTTCTTAAGGTCCAAGGGAGGATCTGTAAGGCTAGTTGGAGACTTGTCAACAGAACTTGACAAGTCAGAAGATGGTGGCATGATATATTCAAAGTACTAAATAGGAAAAATTTGTAGCCAAGAATACTCTATCCAGCAAGGCTATTATTCAGAAAAGAAGAAGAGATAAGGAGTTTCTCAGACAAACAAAACTCCAAGGGGTCTATTTGAGTGGAAAGAAAAGAACAAAAATGACAAAGACAAGAAAGGAACAGAAAAAAATCTCCAGAAACAATGACTTAACAGGTAATAAAATGTCACTAAATTCACATCCATCCATAATCACTTTGAATGTAAATGGACTAAATGCTCCAATCAAAGGTATAGGGTATCAGAATTAATAAAAATAAAAGACCCATCTATATATATGTTGCCACCAGAGACCTAATTTTTTTTTAAAGATTTTATTTATTTGACAGAGAGAGAGATCACAAGTAGGCAGAGAGGCAGGCAGAGAGAGAGGAGGGAGCAGGTTCCCTGCTGAGCAGAGAGCCCAATGTGGGCCTTGATCCCAGGACCCTGAGATCATGACCTGAGCTGAAGGCAGGGGCTTTAACCCACTGAGCCATCCAGACACCCAAGACCTATTTTAAACCTAAAGACATATGTAGATTTACAGTGGGGGCAGGGTGGAGAAATACTTTTCATGCATATGAATTCCAGTACCATGTTGAATGAAAGTAGTGAGAGTGAGCATCTTTGCCTTGTTTCTCATCTCTGTGGGGAATAATTCAGCTTTTCATTAGGAAGTACAATAAGAGGAATAACTTAGTTGTAATATGAATAAGCATAAGTGAAGTATAGGTTTTGTAGGAATGCTATCTATCAAATTGAAGGAGTGTTTCTCTATTCTTAGTTGGCAAGGACCTTAATCATTAATGTCAAGTTTTGTAAAGTATTTCTTCTACCTTAATTGATAGGATCTCGTGGGGTTTTTTCTCTTTTTTTATTCTATTGATATTACGGATTACAGTTCTGGTCTTATTGTATATATTGCTGAATTTAATGTCTTAGTATTTGTTGAGAGTTTTTACATAGAATTTTTTTTTAAAGATTTTATTTATTTGACAGAGAGAAACACAGCCAGAGAGGGAACACAAGCAGGGGGAGTGAGAGAGGGAGAAGCAGGCTTCCCGCCGAGCAGGCAGCCCGATGTGGGACTCGATCCAGGGTCTCCGGGATCATGACCTGAGCTGAAGGCAGTCGCTTAACCAACTGAGCCACCCAGGTACCTCAACATAGAATTTTATGAAAGATACCAGTCTGTGTTTTTTTTTTTCTGTGATGTCTTTATGTGTTTCTGCTATCAGAACAATTGTGACCCTCATAAAATGAGTTAGGGAGTGTTCCTTGTCTTTTATTTTCTAGAACAGATTAGTAGAATTGCTGCTAATTTTTTTCTCCTTGATTTATACGATGCTGTAATGAAATCATATGGGTCTGTTTTTCCAGTAAAGTTATCTGGCTTTTCAGAAGCTTTTAAATTGAAGGTTAAATTTTCTATTTTAGATTGAATTTGTAGTTTGTGATTTCTTAAAGCATTGGTCCATTTCATCTAAGTTACTGAATTTATTTGTGTAGAGTTGTTTGTAACTTTTTAGTGGCTATAGAATCTGTAAATATTCTTAGTTTTATTCCTAATATTGGTTGTGTCTGTCCTTTTACCTTAGTCTGTCTTTCTTGATATTTATCAATTTTATTGTCTTTTTAAGGAAACTATTTTTAAAATATTTTTTATTTATTTATTTGACAGACAGAAACACAGCTAGAGAGGGAACACAAGCAAGGGGAGAGAGGGAGCCCAATGTGGGCCTTGATCTCAGACTCCAGGATCATGACCTGGGCAGAAGGCAGATGCTTAATGACTGAGCCACCCAGGGGCCCCAAGGAAACAACTTTTTTTGTTTCAATAAATATCCACGGTTTTTCATGAGGCATATTTTTTTAAAAGTGTCTTTTGTTTAGTTTTGTGATAGTCAGTGTTATCAATTTCTAAAGTCTTCAATTTTCTTCTTATATTGTTTTTATATCAAATGGCTAATTTCTAATGGCCTACTATAATCTAGCCATATGCTATCAAGTTGTACAGAAGTTGAAAAAACTGACAATAGGATATTTTCAATTAAAGGGTTGCAATTGTCAATCCTGGCTTTCAATTTATGGTTAATTAAAGGTTTTTGAAATAAAAAGTTAACTATTACACAGGGGGAAATCCCCAAAATAACATTTTCAATGGAAAATCTATTTTAGTTTTAACTAGTCAACCAGCTCAGTCATTGATAATATTTATTATAATCTATAGACAAATATTTATCACCTATATAAATCTGATTAACGTGATAAGATGGTTGGAGATATAGAAACATGTGAAAAATAGATTCTCATTAGTTTACAGGTTGACTAGAGAAATAAAACTGGAACTAATTCATTAAAAATACTATATGCATGTCTATTCTATGCCAAGCTCTTTGCTAATCATATGATACCATTAGAGAATGATTTTTTTGAGTTAAAATGCTAATTGTTCCAAAATGTACTATTAGCTTATAACAATTGTATGAGAGCAAGAGCAATGGGCCATGGAGACTATAGTTTCTTGGAGTAAGATTATTGGATTATTAGAAAAAGGCCTACCAGTAGGAGGGATGTGCATGTGTGTATGTGTGTGTGTGTGTGTGTGTGTGTGTGTGTGCACGTGCATCTGAGAGAGAGAGAATATACAAAGAATGGGCTTAAAAATTGTGGAGGTTGGCTAAGCAAATATGAAACCTATAGGGCAGGTAGTCAGGAAGAGAATATCATGAGCAGACTGTACCCCATGGGCACAAGCTAAATAAAGTCTCTGAATACAGAAAAGGCCTATCATGAGCCTCTCTGCCTGCCTCTCTGCCTGCTTGTGATCTCTCTCTCTGTTAAATAAATAAGTAAAATCTTAAAAAAAAAAAAAAAAAAAAGGCCTATCATCTTCAGTAGGGCTCTCCTGATTAGGTCAGACCCACATAGGATAATGTGAGAGTTTAATCACATTTGCAGAATCCCTCCACAACACCACTTAAATTAAGTGGGACCCTAACCACCTTAATATACTGTAAAGCTGTCACAGTATTATAGGCTTCTCCTTTTGGTTTAGGGGTTTGAGGACTATTCCACAAAAATGTAATTATTCTAAAGTAGAATGGGCATCTCAGAAAATGTATTAGTTATTTCACTGGTAGGGGCACCTGTGTGGCTCAGTCAGTTAAGCGGCTGCCTTCGGCTCAGGTCATGATCCCAGGGTACTGAGACTGAGCTCCCCAAGGGGCTCCCTGTTCAGTGGGGAGCCTGTTTCTCTTTCTCCCTCTGCCTGCTGCTCCCCTGGCTTGTGTACTGTCTCTCTCCATCAAGTAAATAGATAAAATCTTTAAATATATAAAGTTTCACTAGTTATATTAAAAGTTAGTATTTATTGAATACTTAATATATGTTAGGTAATTGCCAAAGTATTTTACATACATCACTTAATACAAAAACAACTTTATGAGGTAATGTTAACACTTCTATTTGAAGAAATCAGAACTCAGAAAAGTTAAGTAAATTGCTTGTTTTTAAGTAGCATACCCATGTTCCATAATGAATATCCTGTATAATAATATATAAAGTGGCTAGATATGAAGAAAGGAAAAGATCTATTCAAATAACTTTGAGGCAGTGACATAAACAGAATTAAATAGATACATGAATATGAAAAAATTACATTTGGATAAATATAATGTGTAAATGAAAGAAATGCAGCAAAATCAATTCAAAATGGAGAAATTGGGAAGCTATATATACTATGCTAGTACCAATATAAGCAAGAGATTTTCTGAAGAAGACTGTTTGGGAATGATGAGTGTTTATAGTTAGTTGAGATGAATCTTTCAAAAAATAGATTATAAAAAGATAACAAGGAGTATTGGTAATTGTTTACAATTTAGGAACAGAGGAGTAACACAGACAAGCAAACAAGAGAAATAAAATAGGGACTTAGTAGGATAAAATATGTAATATAATGAAGGAGGGATGATTTAATATTGTTAAATTTGAAAGTTCGAGTAAGATTTTCTTTAAATTTAGCTAGGAGAAAATCAGTAGTGATATTTAAGAGAAGAAACTCAATAGTGTAGGTTAGAATGCTGGCCACAGAAAACAAACAAGGGGCAGGAGAAGAGAATATTAGATGAGTTAATTATTCATGTGAGGATTATTGCTCTAAGAACAGAGAAATAACTTATAATCAGGGGACTACTGGGTCAATTGAATGCTCTGTCTGAAGTGTAATTTAAAGATAGAAGAAGAAGGGGTCAATAAAGAGTACGTGTGACAGAAAAAGGTATAAGAACAAACAACATGCAATGCTAAATATATTAATGGGATATGTCTCTAACATAGCTTTTTTTAAAGTGAGCTCCAAGCCTGTCATGGGGCTTTAATTCATGAACCCAAGGTTAAGAGTTGCATCCTCTACCGACTGAGCCTCTCATGCACCCCTTGGATTATATCTCTAAATACTAGTCTTATATCAGACCCATAGTAAGGTCTTAAGTATTGATTAATTCAGATATCATCAGATTTAATCTGGCACATTGAAATTTCACAATAAACTGAGAAAAAAGAACATTTATGAAAATGATTTTGTGATACAATGGAGGATTTTAAAGAAAGGATTTAAGGAAAATCACTTGAAGAAAGGCCCAGGGAAATTTTTTAAATTGCCAGTGTTAAAATTGCTCAAAGTTTGAGAAAGGATACAATCTCTTTAATAGATGCAGCTACAAAGGAAATGAATTTTTTAAATCTGACTCCTTTCTCTTCCAAGTGCTGAGTCATTAGAGTTTCATACCAATACTGAAATGGAAAGTTTATGCTGTTAAAAATCACACTGAATGATTTTCTTTTCTTAATCAGTTGCTAACTTTCAGCTTTGACTGCATTGCCATGCCTTTTTATTTTCTTCCAGCCCCTTGCAGTTCAGGTCCAAATCCAACTTTAATAACACAAGGACTGCAAAATAAATAATACATATTTTATACACAGTAAAGTCCTCAGATATTTGTATAGCTCCAATTTGCATTAAGAATATTTGTTCACATGGAAATAGGTTAGTTCATGATGGAAAAGCCTCAAAAAACTCATTTTCCAGAGACAGTCATTATTTTCAGAACAGTACCTTAATATCTTCTCCAGCCTTGTATTCAGTGACATTCCTTTTGATTTGGGAACAGGTTATTTGTTAGACAGCTATGTCTTTTCATTCAAATTACTTTAACATAGGATCTATCTACAACATGAATATGCATCAAAGAAAAAGATGGAGAAAATAATATATAAAAGAAAATAGGAAACATGGAGTTGGAATATGATGAGGCCATGTGAAGTTATGGGACTTCATCTGATAATGAAAAATGGAAAATTAATGATACAAGTAGCTTATTGGTGAGTAGCCTCTTCTATAAATTTTAATATTAATTTGTCATTTATTTTGCAAAATGAAGTCATTGAAGATACTGTATTTATTTATTTATTTATTTTAAGATTTTATTTATTTATTTATTTGACAGAGAGAGAGTCCACAAGTAGGAAGAGAGGCAGACAGACAGAGAGGAGGAAGCAGGCTCCCCGCCAAGCAGAGAGCCCAATGTGGGCCTGGATCCCAGGACCCCGAGATCACAACCTGAGCAGAAGGCAGAGGCCTAACCCACTAAGCCACCCAGGCACCCAAGATACTGTTTTTAAAAAGCAAATCCACATTATTACTTCCCACTAAAAATGCCAATGAATACTTACATTACTTAAATAGTAGAATGCTAATTAATCCTTCTTTCGTTAATGGGCTTTACTCACAGAACTGCTAATATAATGATCTAGTTTTCAGATCTTTTCTCATGAAACTTAGCTATAAATCATTTCACAGGCTGTGCATGTCAATAACTTTTTTAAGAACAAAAAACAGTAAATGTATGAATGCATTTAAAACATTCAACACCATTCATGTGCATTGTAGCAAACAACCCTATGCGCTACATGAATATTTGAATTCTAGGCCAAAAGGTTTAGGAAGCAGAGATCTGGTGATATCTTGTTAATCAAAGTACATAGAATTCCACCTATACCTGCACACCTGCACCTGCTAACTGCTTTTATCTTATTGGAACTGAGGTCTACTAACATGATAGAAATTGTCCTTTAGGCTTTCCCTCTTATGTTATCAATAATCATTTGTAGTTAGCTTCCTGTTCCTCCACGTTTCTTCTGTCCCTCTACAAATTACGTTAATCATTCCTATGTTATCAAAGGTAAAGATGCATGTCTGAAATGCACCTGAATACTGTCTGAAAATAAATCTTGCTTTCCTATATTCGTTTTCACCATAGTCTAATTGAAGAAGAGAATAGAATACAGCCAAGTGCCTGCCTCAATGTAACTGGCTACTGGTAACTAAATCTTGTATTGGAGTAAAACTTTAGAGACATCAGTCATGTACCAGTGTTATCAAAAGGACTGACAGCCATCCAATCCAGTCTTACCTGGATATTACTGTGGAGTTAATTTCACTTATTCCCTTATAATCTTCTCTCCTCTGGTTGTGGTTTAGTAACCTCTCCATATTCTCCAGTATACTGTAGAAAAATTATGTTTCCCAGGCTACGTTATATAATTTGATCTGAAACAAACCCATACCTATCACACTAGGAAATAAATGACACTCACAAACTGCAAATAACTGACACAAATTTAAAAAGTCTACTCTATTATAAATATGCTTTCTCTTTCACCCTAACAAGTGCAATACTACAGCAAACCCCATCCTTCCTGCCTCACTCTTATATAGTCATCATATATGCACAGTCTTATACTAATATACTCCTTATAAAATCTGATTTTGTCTCTGATACTATTAAAAACTGCAATCATATGCAAAATATCTTTTTGATGAGAATTAATGCACTATTTGATAATTATGGGAATTCTCTTATAATGTCACTTCATTCACTTAGAAAATACAAATAAATACATGAAACCCACAGTGTCTTCATAATAAAATCTTTTGAATAAAATCCCTTGCCATTTATTTATGTTAAGTTTTCACTTACTGGTGAGTTTATAAATTGAATAATACTTTTATATTTTAATTTTTATTAGTTATTACTTGTTAATTACAGGGGGAAACTAAAGAAGCAAAGAAGAGGGTGATAACAAAAGTTAAAATAGTTTTGCTGTTATAAGAAGAGTTAAAATTAATTTTTTAACATGAAGATTGGAATTTTCTAAGTGGATGCAATTTAAATGTCTAATAGGAAGTTTTGACATAAAATACTTATATTCAGAAAATATAACACTCTGTAGAAGTTAGCCATAATGATATAATTCACATTGATTGACACCAAATCTTATTGAAATTAAAACTATAGCTATGTTACAGAAAAAATATATATGTGCACGTATGTGTATTTTTTAAACAGCAATTTACCGAAGTATTCATTTAGGGGACAGTTTCCTTTCTATGTTTACATATTTCTTAAATTTCTTTTTTTTAAAAGATTTCATTTATTTATTTGACAGGGAGAGATATCACAAGTAGGCAGAGAGGCAGGCAGAGAGGAGGAAGCAGGCTCCCCGCTGAGCAGAAAGCCCAACGCGAGCCTCGATCCCAGGACCCTGAGATCATGACCTGAGCCGAAGGCAGAGGCTTTAACCCACTGAGCCACCCAGTCACCTTATTTCCTAAATTTCTAACATGAGTATCAGTTAATAGTGTAAAAGTATAAAACAAAATTAAATTGAATTGACTAAAATATTTCTGTTAGTCCATTATAATGTGTACTTCATTTTTGGCTTTTATTATTAATGAGTTATTATTTTGTCATAATTGATGTGACATTTATGACAATCTGTATCTATTATGCAGATTTATAATATAAACTTGTTTTAATAGGCATAGCCATTTCTCATGACCCCCAAAGGCATGTCCTGTTTCACTACAGCAGAAACAGAGAATAAGCAAGTTTTGGGCTGGATGGAGATACTTATAAAAGGAAATGAGACCAAAAACAGTTGCAGGTCTTGGAAAGAAGCACAATTTGACCGTAAAAATGTATTATCCAAAAAGATGCTAATAAGCAATATTTATATTAGAATACAAAGACACAATGTTGAAGAGTGAAAAAAAAGAGTATTAAAAATGATACCAATAGCAATAGAACAGGCTGATATATATATAAGAAAAAGACATCTAGGAGATGTTAATGTATGGAAATATTATCAGCAAGTTTTGACATTTTGGAAGTCTGTTTAGAAATAAAGGAGTCTTGCAAATAAAATTTGAAACAAAGAAACAGACTCCACTTTTTCAGTGGAATATTTTGTAAGAGTGAAATGGACATCAGTAGGCTAACTAGAATGATGCTCAGATGCAGAGACAGAATGAATGTTAGAAAAATGACCTGAAGCATGTTACAGAAGCAGGTGAAGTGAAGTCAGACCAGAAATAACTATGATAAAATAAATATAATTATCCGGTGCCTGGGTGGCTCAGTGGGTTAGGCCTCTGCCTTTAGCTCAGGTCATGATCTCAGGGTCCTGGGATCGAGGCCCACATTGGGCTCTCTGCTCAGCACGGAGCCTGCTTCCTCCTCTTTCTCTGTCTGCCTCTCTGTCTACTTGTGATCTCTCTCTGTCAAATAAATAAATAAAGTCTTTAAGAAATATAATTATATATTATTATTATAAATATATATTATAATTATATGCAAAAAAGTAAAAGAGTAACATTTGTTAATCTATACATTTATTTTGGGAAATATAGCTTAAAATTTATGCCTATATGATATTCTGTCACAGCAATAAAAAATTAAAATCTGAGGCTTCATTTCTAAAATTTGAAAAATTTTTAACACAAATAGAAACTAAAATTGATCACAAAGAAAAGTAAAGTCAAAGTAATATAGTGTTATTATTTTAAATTCACTGTTTAATTTACTGTTTAATTGCAGGATTGTGTAGTGCCATAGAGGTTGGAGAAATAAATGTAACCCAAATTATTGCTTGAATTATTCCAAACTGTTATGGATTTTCTTTTTTAAATAAGAAGACATATAGCTGAGTAAATATGTGTTTACTATATAATTGGGAATTTTCCAAATAAATTTCCATATAAAGTACAATGTTTACTAAAGAATAAGTAATATTGTGCTAATGCGGGGTGCCTGGGTGGCTCAGTTGGTTAAGAGGCTGATTTTTGATTGCTGCTCAGATCATGATATCAGGGTTGTGAGGTCAAGCCTGATGTTGAGTTCCATGCTCAGTGAGGAGTCTGCTTGAGCTTCTCTCCTCTATCTCCTTCTGTCCTTACCCCTCAAACTTTCTCTCTTTCATATAAATAAATAAATATTTAAAAATATATTATTGTGCTAATTTGATAGTTGTGTGGAGTAAAGCCAGTCTTCACTTTGCATAGTAGTCTAGACAGAAAAATAACTGTACAAGTTGAAACTGTGAAGTGATTTTAATAATTAGCAGGAAAATTTATAATTATTCTATGACCTTTGAAATTTTGTTTCAAAACATTAAAAACTCATTCACTATTGGTTATAAATGTATAGGGCAGTGTTTTAGATTATAATTTGGAATATTGAAATTAAAATATTACATTTCTTAGTAAAAATGTGTGCCTTCTTGTTATATAATTTATGATATAAAGCAAACATCTTTTCTATAAATTGAAGTTATCCTCCATTCTAATTTTCAAATAGCTTTCAATATTTTAGTATTTGTTCTTTCAATATTTTCATATCTCAAAGGGTCCTCTAATGTAAAGGTTTTTGCTAGAGTTACTTCCTTTAGCAAATCTTTGCAACCAGTTTCTTCATTATGTCTTAAAATTTAGCTTCATTGAGATATTCTGGCTGTATATCAAGAGTCTCTAGCATGAGTACAGTATCAACATTGGTCAGTTATTTCTTCAAATATGCATTTGAATTTAATTCAGATTTTGACCTTTTTCAGCATTACCTCTTTTCCTTTCTTATTGCACTTTCATCTTCATTGGCCGGTTGCTTCATTTCAAAACTTTATTTTGTAAACACCACAAGGCCTATCTCTGTGAGACAAGGAGACCACAACTAACAAGTTTTGCTGTCTGTACCTGACCTGAGTAACAGATACAGTGACACATCACTGACAGACTTTGAAAGAAGTGATATAATTAGCTACTGATGATGATGTGCATGTGTTATTTAAATAATTTGTGGACTGAAAAATTAAGAGCGAAGTTTATACTTTTCTACTCACAGTTAACATAGTGTGATAACTAAAATTTGTGCTGTGTTGTTGGGACAGTGTTATATTTTTAAGATGTGGTAACTGAAATTTGTATATAAGCATATATATGGAATACTGCCAGTATTAAAAATCAGTAACTGCAGTGTGGGGAATGGGCAATGAATTTAGAACACTGAAAAAAAAAATTAAGTAACAATAAAAAAAAATTTAAAAAAATCAATAACTGCAGCAGTTATTTAGAATTTAAGCTAACAATTATTTTTCAAGGAGAAATATTTTATTATTGGTATTTTAGACTTGCCAATGCACAAACTATATTTGGGTATTTTATTATTTTTAAATTCTTTACATAAATGTATTCCTTTATTGGCTGCATCAGAAACAGACAGCTTTCACTGCCCCAACATTGGTAAGCCACTTAGGGAAGATCATTAAGATAGTGAGTCCATTGGAAACTAGAGCACTCACTTCTAACATTGCCATAGGGGGGAAAAATGTGGATGGGTGAGATTAGACAGTAAGGTTATAAGTAAGGCCCATTAAAGAGTCTCTTGGACCAACTATAGAAAGAAGCACTAAAGAATTTCTGGAATTGTGGGAAAAGCTGGGCAGAAGCAATGAATGTCTTAATGTTAACTTTGCCTTTTTCAAACAGCTAAATATCTCACAGATGACTCTCGGTGAAATTATCAGTCTTTTTTTTTTTACATTTATTAGAAAGCAATCTCAGCTAAATTAGTTTTCTTCATATAGTACATTGTTATTAAAATCTATTCAGAATTTTATACTTTCTCCACCTAGAGTAAATTATGTTACTTAAGAAAAAGTTTATTTAATTATTTAAGGACCTTAAGTATACAACTGGTATACTTATTATTGGATTGATATTGCTCCAATGTCATGTCTATATATATGTTTCCCCTATTCACTGGGAGGCAAAAAAAGCCCAATTTAAAATCTGCAGTGTTCAAATAATCTTCCTTTTCTTTGCCTAGAAAGTTCTTTATACATTGATTCTCCTTCTGCCCCAATGCATTTACTTTCCTTTGTACACAGACTATCTAATGTCTCCTCATACTACACAGCTCTGAAACATGGCTCATTCTTTCACCTTATTCATGCCCTTATGTTAAATTTTCTATCCTTGAATCTTAAACACTGAACAAGTCTAAATATTCACTTTCTATGTCCCATAATTAACCTGCTGAATGTTTTGAATAGAATCATCCAGATGGTTATAGTGACACTACATGAAATTCACTGTTAGAAATCTCATCTGGTGACTAAACAATGCCCAGAAATCTTTTACTATTGTTACACTTAAGCATTTTACAATTTTCATAATAATCATTTAAAAATACTTTCCCTTTATGAAAACTTCTGTAAAGTCCCAACACCCACAATGGTTTTCAGCAAATAACTTTTTAATTCACAGAGAAATACACCATCAAATATTCACTGACATAACTTCCAGACATCAAATATGAAAAAATAATATTTGCATTGTCTATATGTTTTATACATTTTCTTTTCTCTTTATAAGGAAAATTCTATCACAATCTAAGTGCCAATCCTATAGCTGCATACTCAATCTCAGCCTCTATTTCTTTTCCAAGGAAATTTCATTATCACTTATCCTCCTTGTCTTTTATATCTTCAACCTCTTCCTCTCATGCTAGCTTTTAAACAGAATCAAGTTTATTTCATATTTCAAGACATTTTGTTATTATCTTCTACACTTACTGCCCCTTTTCTCCTCCTTACAGCCTAATGTCATATATGAGTTGTTTATGCACATTCCTTATAATACCCCACCTCTATGAATCCTCAAACTAGTGTCATCTGGGATTTGCCTGGGTCAGCTAATTAATACGATGACAAAGGACTGACATATTACCCAATCTTCTAAGGTCTTGTGGACATCAGTACTACAGTTGGAACTGCAGGCAACTATCTCTTCAAAACATGCAATTGTCTTAATATATTTTATCATATGTATAAAAGGTATCTTCTCAGAAATAATATACAGAAAACAAAAAATATTTAACAAATATACATAGACATATACAGATTCAAAAGCTGAGCAAACTAAGTAAAATAAATTCAAATAAAATCACATTTAGCTACATCTTAGTCAAATTCCTGATTGTGAAAACAACTAAAAAAATTCTTAGAAGTGTTAGGTGTAAAAAAAAGACATATTTTTTTAAAACTCTAGAAATATTAAAACTGAGAGCTGATCTTCAATCTTTTCAAAAGAGATGATGAAAGCCAGAAGTCAACAGAATGACAAATTTTAATCTTATGAAAGAAACAAACAGGCAAACAAAACCAATGTTCAATCCAGAATTTATACACAGAAAAAGCATCTATCAAAAACTAAGAGAAAATAAATTTTCAGTCAATGAAAATGTAAGGGAATTTGTCACCAAGGAGTAGTGTATTAAAAGAAACCCTAAAGGAAACTGTTGAAGCAAAGGAAAAATATTCTTACTTCAAAACATAAAAATTAATAGGGAATTAAAAAATAACTGGAAGGCAAATTATGTGAAATTAAATGAATATTGACTATAATGAGTTTTATTATATTTTGGAGTTTAAGATATGTAAAATGAAATTGCATGCTAACTATATTGAAAAAGAAGGAAGTTATTAATACTAATGTTTTGTTAGAATGCATTAAGACAAAGGCTCAGATTATAAACATTGAAAAAATAGTGAAACATGTACAATTAATAGCTATTACAAAAAAGGGAAAAAATTAATACTTCCAAAAAAGGGAAAAGAGAAACCTAATACTGGTGGGACATATAAAACGCAAATAATTAAATGGCCATATATATTAGTAATATATATATTAGTAATCATACTACATGTTAATGAATAAAATACACCTCAAATTATAATATTTTAATTCTGCTTAAAAAACAAACGTAACTATTATTAGAAATGAAGAGGAATATTTCAAAGCATTAATATATAATCTAGCACCGATATATTATTGTCCTAAATCATAAGTCCAAACAATGCACCTGTAAAATCTATAAAGATTATAGAAGTCAAAATTATAAATAAACAAATCCACAATAATACATTCAGATAGTGCATTTAGAAAGATAGAAATAAAATATCTCAGAGATAAAAATATTAGTAATAATACAGAATAATAAAAAAATCACAACTTTAACCTAATTGATGTGTATTGAATCCTCAAAGTAATCCAATCCACCCAATATTTTCAAATGAACTTAAATATTTCCCCAAATATGTTGACCCATGGAGAAATCCCAGGAATAGGCATTCCTAGAAGATATTGTGGATTCACTTTTGGACCACCATAAAAAAGCAAATATCACAAAATAAAGTGAGTCAAATGAAAGTTTTGGTTTCCCAGCACACATAAAATTAATGTTTATATTATCTGTATAGTCTATTAATAATGTAATAACATTATATCTACAAAAACATGTACATGGCTTAATTGAAAATATTTCACTACTAAAAATGCTAATCATCATATGAGCTTTCACAAAGTTGTAATCACTGATCATAGATCACCATAACAAATAAAGATAAAGTTTGAAATATTGTGAGAATTACCAAAATGTGACAGAGATATGTGAACAAATGCTCTTGGAAAAAGGTGCTGATAGATGTGCTAAAATTAACAAATCAGGTTGCCACAAAAAACAAGGTTGCCACAAACTTCTGATTTGTTAAAAATGCAATTATCGGGGCGCCTGGGTGGCTCAGTTGGTTAAGCGACTGCCTTCGGCTCAAGTCATGATCCCTGAGACCCAGGATCGAGTCCCACATCGGGTTCCCTGCTCAGCAGGAAGCCTGCTTCTCTCTCTCTCACTCCCCCTGCTTGTGTTCCCTCTCTGGCTGTGTTTCTCTCTGTTAAATAAATAAAATCTTTTTAAAAAATGCAATTATTTGCAAAGCACAGTATAGTGAAGCACAATAAAATGAGCTATGTCTGTATTTCAAAAAGTTCAACTTATTAAGTGTATATGTTTGAAAACAATGTAGTAAGCCTAAAGATCAGAAACTAGAGAGTCACAGCCTACTATTATTTAAGCATTACTTTTTAAATTTTTACTTACTTTATTACTATTTTTTAATTAACATATAATATTTATTTCAGGAGTATACAAGTCTGTGATTCATCAGTCTTACACAATTCACAGCACTTATCATAGCACTTACTCTCCTCAGTGTCCATCACCCAATCACCCCATCCTTACCATCCCCCTCCACTCCAGCAACCCTCAGTTTGTTTCTTGAGATTAACGATCTCTTAGGGTTTGTCTCCTTTTCTAGTTTCATCTTGTTTCATTTTTAACTCCCTTCCCCTATAATCCTTTGCCTTATTTCTCAAATTCTACATATCAATGAGATCATATGATAATTGTCTTTCTCTGATCGACTTATTTCACTTAACATAATACCCTTTAGTTCCATCCACGTCATCATTGCAAATGGCAAGTTTTCATTTTTTGATGGCTGCATAATATTCCATTGTATATATACCATATCTTCTTTATCCATTCATCTCTCGATGGACACTAGGCTCTTTTCAGGGTTTGGCTATTGTTGACATTGCTGTTATGAACATTGGGGTGGAGGTATCTGTTTGGATCGCTACATTGGTATCTCTGGGGTAATTATCTAGTAAAAATTGCTGGGTCATAGGGTAGCTCTCTTTTCAAATTTTTGAGGAAATTCCATACTGTTTTTCAGAGCGGCTGAACCAGCTTGCATTCCCACCAACAGAGTAAGAGGGTTGCCTTTTCTCTGCATCTTTGCCAACATCTGTTGTTTCCTGATTTGTTAATTTTGCCATTTGATTAGTGTGAGGTGATATCTCATTGTGGTTTTGATTTGTATTTCCCTGACGCCAAGTTTTGTTGGACACTTTTTCATGTGTCTGTTGGCCATTTGGATGTTTTCTTTACAGAGATGTCTGTTCACGTCTTCTGCCTATTTTTTGATTGGATTATTTATTCTTTGAGTATTGAGTTTGATAAGTTCTTTATAGATTTTTGGATACTAGCCCATTATCTGATACAGCACTTGCAAGTATCTTCTCCCATTCTGTAGGTTGTCTTTTGGTTTTGTTGACTGTTTCCTTTTAAGCATTATGTTTTTAATCCAGAATTGAAAAAATAAATTATCAAAGTGTGAAGTAGAATATATTTTGAACAACAACAAAAAATATACTCAGTTATACAATACAAAAACATCTGTGTTTAGGAGGAAATGTTTAGATGTAAATACATATGTTAGAAAAAATAAAAAGTGTATATAAAATAATTTAGACCCTTGGGTGGCTCAGTGGGTTAAAGCCTCTACCTTCGGTTCAGGTCATGATTCAGGGTTTTGGGATCGAGGCCCACATTGGGCTCTCTGCTTGCAAGGAGCCTGCTTCCTCCTCTCTCTCTGCCTGCCCCTCTGCCTACTTGTGACCTTTCTCTCTGTCAAACAAATAAATAAAATCTTTAAAAATATATATATAAAATAAAATAAAAATTTACCATCCCATCTAGAAAACTAAAAAAAGAAAAAGATCAAACTTAAAGGATAATAGAAACAGAAATAATATAGACAACAGCAAAATTTAATGAAACAGAAAACAAATGGAATAACAAAGAACAAGGAAGATTTGGTTTTAAATTATGCATAAAATTAATAAATCCCTCTCCAAACTAAACACTAAACAACAAAAAGAAAAAAAAAATATATATATATATATTTTAGTTAAGAAAATGAGAAAGGTGTGTGCTTGAGTGGCTCAGTCATTAAGCGTCTGCCTTCAGCTCGGGTCATGATCCTGGAGTCCAGGTATTGACCCCTGCATCAGGCTCCCTGCTCCTTGGGAAGCCTACTTCTCCCTCTCTCACTCTCCCTGCCTGTGTTCCCTCTCTAGCTGTGTTTCTTTCTGTCAAAAAAATAAATAAAATATTTTTAAAAAGAAAATGAAAAAGGATATAAAAATTAGAAGATATAAAATTGTCATTATTTGCATATGACAGGATTACACAAAAATCTCAAAAAAGATTTATATTCTATTTAATTAACAAATTATCATGACAAGACCCTTGAGGGAATACCTATACACAGAAATCATTGTATTTCTGTACATTAGTAAAAAACAGGAAATAACTGTTAAAATCATATCAGTTTCAATAGCAGCAACAAATTATAAATTCTCCTGAACAAACCTAGAAAGTTCTACAAACCTCTACACTGAAAACTCCCTAAAAGTATTAAGAAAAATTTTTTAAAACTTAAATAAGTGTAATGTAAATATAGCAACTTACCTCAAATCAACCTACATATTTACAATAATACCAATCAATATCCTGACATTATTTTTCAAAAATTAAAAGCCGATTTTGAAATTTGAATTCATAGGATTAAGTAGCTAATTCAATATTTGAGACAAGTAACAAAATTGGAAGAATTATATTCCCTGATATCAGAAGCTATTCTAAACTGTAAGCATTAATGTGATATTATTTGAAGGAAAATCAACTAAACAAAGAGAATGAAAATTCAGAAAGAGAGCCTCATACATACTGTCTCCTATATTATGATAGAGATGACATGAGGTACAGTGAGGAAAAGAATTTTCCATAAAAAGTTATTTGCAGCTTTTCCTGTTGAGGATTTTATCAATTTCCCCAGCTCTGAATCTGTGCAGGGCTTGTGACTTGCTTACATCTCGATAGGTGATGCAACCTCCCATAGGTAGAATCATTCCAATGGTAGAACCATTTGGAGACAACTATTTAAGAAATCCAGTCAGGTTTACTGTTGGATTCAAAGCCAAGCTGAGAACTAGCACAGTTGCTACATATGTTAGGGAGTTCATCTGAGACTTTCCTTACCAGCTGAGGCTGAGTGATGTTGCATGAATAATATCAGCTGAAACCAACCAAAAAGATGCACAGAATATGAGAGAAATAATAAATGATTTATATTATATATAACCTTTGCTGTGACTTGTAATGCAGTAATAGATTCTTGAGACAATTAGTAATAAGTGAAATGCAACTAAAAACACACCCAAAACAGAATGATTAAAATCTAAAGAAAGATGGGACATAATAACAAATGTTGGCTGACAAAAGTGTAAATAATTTCATTCACTTTGGAAATACCTTGGCAGTATCTACTAAAGTTATTCATATGTATGCATTGTGACCATCCATTCCATTCTTAGATATACACCTATCAGAAATGATATATATATGTTCACAAATGTATATGTACTATAATAATGTTCATACCAACTCTCCTCATGATTGTCAATAATTGGAAGCTATCCATTGATGATAGAATAAATAACTTTGATGGATTATACAGTAGAGTACAGTAATAAAAAGAAAGCACTATAGGCACATAAAAAAGAATGGATGAATCACTATAATGTTAAAGAAGCCAGTCACCAAAGAGTACATACTGCTTGCTATTATTCATCAGAAGCAGAAAAATAAAATTAATGTATGCTATTAGAAGTCAGAATAGTGGTCAACACCTTGGGGTGATGTGAATAGGAAATGGGCACAAAAGGGGATTCTAAGTTATAAGGTATTTTGTTGTTTTTAGGTGTGGTCACTTTCTTAAATCATAGACAACCTAATAAGTGTATGGTTTTAATTGACATTTTCATAATGATTATTTCAGTATTCTTTCAGTATTCTTTATGTATGTACTTGCTATAAGTCTCTTTAGGTCTACAAAACTCATTCCCATTTTTAGTGGGTTATTTGACTTCATATAATTGATACTTAAAATTTCATTAAATATTCTGGATATAAGTTCTCTATCAGATAAAAGTTATTTGTTAGGTATTATCTCCCAATCATTCCCTTGATAAGGTCTGTCAAAGAGAAGTTCTTACGCCAGACTGCCACCTGTTTTCAGAAATAAGGCTTTGTTTTACTAGAACAAAGCCACACTCATGCTACATATTATCTATGCTGTTCCAGTGCTACAATTAAGGAGTTGCAATAGAGACCATATGACTAAAATATTTACCCTGTCTTTTTAGAAATCAAGTTTGTGATTCCCTGCCAAAATATACATTGTTAATGTTGCTTTAAGCCTGTTACCTCTTAGAGCAAAAATAAAAACATTGAATTGTTGTCATTTATCAAATTTTGAGATATTTTTGTTATGTTGGAAACATCCAAGATTTTTGATTAATATCATATCCCTTCTGCCTGAAGAACTTCTTTAACAGTGTAAATTAGGTCTGTTCAGAGAGCATTAGTTTGTTTTTGTTTATCTGAGAGTCTTTAATCTTCATTCACTTTTGAGGATGATTTCTACTGTCACTGATATTGGAGTTGACTTTTTCTTTCAGCCCTTGAAAAGTATAATCATTTTGTTGTTATTTGCATTGTTTCTGAAATAAAAGCTACTTTAATTATTGTCCTTCATGTTCTGTTGTTGGGGACCGAGGTATGGCTCAAGAAGGCTGACACTATCAGGCCTGACCCTTGCACCTACATAACAGGATGCGGTTACCACAGAGCCTCAGGGAGCCCAACGGCGCACATAAAGGAGCACACCAATCAGTAGCCTGATCACGCGCCTATCATGCCTGGCCCCACCAATCATGTACAAGAGCACGCTTGAAAGCAACC